>JABFFI010000961.1:0-44607 GCA_013623725.1 Fusarium robinianum | reverse complement strand
CCCCCCCAGTCCAGTGCATTGTCACAGAATGATTAGCGGCTTCCTGCAAGCTTTAGCTCACAGGTCGCTTCCGGGTGTTGTTTCCCCGGGCAACGGGCTGGGAGCCATGACCGTGTTTGTTTTCTCCCCGCCCAATCAGCGACGTTGCCAGCTTCTCTCGCCAGGCCTTTCCTTAAACACATCAACTCGCCAGAGGCACACCCTCCCATCTGTGCATTTCCCCGACAGCAACATCGCTTGACATCGTCGAGTTGTCACGTCGTCGAGCCTTCGAGAGAGCCGTCGTCTGTTGGTCAGCCCCGAGGGCCTGTTTCTTTCTTCTATCCAGCAGACTTCTTGTCGCATTTATTACCTTGCATTCGTTCACGCCGTCGGCCTACTTTTGCGTCAAGCACTTTTCACGCCGAGTCGCGACATTCCTCTGCAACATTTCTCTTGACTTCTCTCCATTCCGCATGCCAATGCATCTACGACCATCCAACTAGCACTAGGCTTCTGACAATATCCTCCTTGACTGGTGTAGGTAGTATGGATACCGAACCGGTATGTTGACCCGCGCCACGCTCCCTTTTTCATTTTCCTTGGGACACTTGTCTCTGACACGGATCCAAACAGGTGCACCCCCTTCGCATCACCAAAAACACCCAAAACAAAGGTCCCTCCAAGATGCCGAGTGGGATCCCTCGCCCGCTGTCGGAGCTTTCGCCGACCGAGATGAGGCGGAACTCGCCAAGCTGGCACAAGCCGTCGAACGGTTCCCCCAAGGTACGTTTGTGGCCGTTGCGGATTCCTCCCATAGTGTCTCGTATTGACAACAGCTGCGCAGAAGTCGGGACAGGAGCCGGGTTCCTCACCATTCCAGTCGTCGCCTCTCGACTCAGTGACCTCCCCCCGAATGTTTTGGCAGAATCGTAACTCAGAAAACCTCTACGGAGGAACTGGATCGCCATCTTCAAACCGCCGCTCATCGATTGAGCGTCTCCAGAGAGCTTCTCGCGTCAGGAACAGCAACATCCTGGCACTCGAGCAGAAGCAGGAATATGATCCAACTCGGATACCCCAGATCGAGAGACCCCTTGCTAAGGTCCACGGGAACGCCTTCGGATCCACTGGTTCTTTCCGCGCTCCCAAGAACGAACGCCCAGCCCTCGGTCACCATCGAAGCGAAAGCAGGACAAACATTCCCACCATGAGCCCTACCAAATCATCCATCCCTCAGTCGGTCGGCTCACCAAACTGTCCCCTTACTCCCAGCCGAGACCAGGTATCGCCTACCAAGTCATCTCTCTCCAGCTCAAGGTTCAAGAGCAGCTTCGATATGGAGACGGGAACCTGGTCGACCGACTCCCCCAGTCACGATCATGAGCTTCCTCCAGGACGGTCGCTGCATCGTCATGCGAAGAGCGTGACCTTTGATGCAGCGCCTCCCCAGATTAACGAATATGAAATGGCTACTCCCGATCTCTCTTCTGTCGGCAGCAACTCGCGCGAGGGAAGCTACGAGTCGATGGAGGACGATGAGGACGACGACGATATGCTTTACGATCCCGCGCGTATCGATATCCAGGACGACAGTTTCGATGCGTCTCTCGAGGATACCGACAAGACTCCCGTTGTCGGCCCTGATGACTGGAGAGGAGATAGCCCTCTCGTTCATCGCGATGGGCCTCGGGAGTTTGACGGTAGCCCCATGCCCGAGAATGCCCCTTCTGTTGCATCGAGCGGTCGCCCGACCAACGGGCGTACTGACTCTTCCAACTCCAACGGAGAGCACCGTCCTTTGCCGCCTCTCCCGGGAATGGGAGGCCACTCCCGCAACAATTCAGTGCCATCCTCTCCTGCCTCGCTTGGTCTATCGGCTACTGCTGAGAGAATGCTCGGCTCCCACAGATATCTGCCGGCGCCTCCCGCGGCCTCTACGACTAGCAAGTCGGATATTCACAACATCGGCAACACGAGGATGTCGCTCGAAGAGAGATTGCGTCTCATGATGCTCTCCGATGACAATGGCGGGAAGTCAGCTGCGGAGCAACAGCGCGAGCGACGTCTTCGTAGAGCGGGTGGTCGCGAGCGATTGAGCAGCCCAATCTCCGAGCCCGAGTCAACCACAAGCATGACGGAAGCTTTGGAGCAAGACGATGCCGTTGGCGACATCTCTGGACTCGATGACTACCAGTTACCTCCCCGCATTTCTCGCGATTCCATTATGCGCAAGGTCAATGGAAACAACACACTGGAGGAGACTGACTACAACTTCTCCTCTCCGCCTCCGAGTTCCAGCCCTACCAGAAGCCCTGAAAGGCAACTGCCTCTCGATCCGGATATCCCCATTCCTTCGACCGAAGACGCGGCGGACGACGTCTCGGAAGAGGAAGAAGGCAGTGTTATCATCACCCGGATGCCTGAAGGCCATGTCATTGACTTCTACGATGACTCAGATTTTGAGGATGAAGACGACGAGATCGAAGAACTAGGGGACACGGACAGCGAGAGCCATTATTCAGAGCCAGAGCTGCCCCCACCAATTGTTCAACAAGAGGTCCAACCGACGGAGGTGGTTGACGAGGTTACAACTCCCCGTGCGGCAACTCCCGAGCCAAAGCGAAGTTTGGATGAGTCGCTGCCAGACCTCTCGTCCGAAGGCAAAGAAGGTTCATTCTCCCGAGACATGGAATCATACATGCTCCCGGAACCCGAGCAGCCCAAGGAACCTGAGCTGCCCTCCGCCGCCCCCCAGCTCGAGCCTGAAGCCCCCAAGATGGCTGACGCTCAAGCCTTCCTCCAGAGGCCATTTACCCCTGAACCATTGTCCAAGCCAGAGTATGATGGCTCGGGCTGGGGTGTGCCTGAAGATGAGGAAGACACCGACGAACCCGGCACTCCAGACTCTGTGATCCACCACCCCATGCCCGACGACCCATGGGAAGAAGAGGAGGAGCCTGTGGCAAAAGAGTCCCCTGCGATTCCTGAAAGATCTGCAACCATCAAGGCACCAGGATCGAAGCTCAAGACTCGACTGTCGGGCACGCCGTCTGACATTTCTGCCATGCGAGAAGCTCGCAGACAGGTCAGTATCGAGGTGCCTGAGGTGCCCCCGATTCCAGACCGGCATGCCAAGCGACTATCCAGGGATGCCGGTCCTGATCTCCTTTCTACCGGCGACGAGTTTCTCGAACGGCACCCAAGCTTCAAGAACCGCAGCTTGACCTTGGATCTTGACCTGGGTCTTAGTCTCGACCAGGACTTTGAAAGAGTTATTGAGGCACAAAAGGTGGCTTTTGACAGTTCCTATGTTCAACAATCCGTCATCGACAATGACAGCCCCAGCAGACAAGCGTCCGCGGCGTTCAGTCGACAACACATTGAAGGTCTTCATGCTAACATAACGTCACGTAATCAGCGCGGTTATCTCATGCGACAGAACACGAAGCTCGTTTCCGCCAGCGACAAAGACACCGACGAGCCTCGAGGCGCAAGATCAGCAGGTAACTCACCAGTCAAGCAGGATCGACCGATGTCATGCGTTGTAGAACCTTGGAATAGCAAGTCGCGCCCTAGGAGTGTGCGAAAGCGGGTGGGCGGCAGTGCCGGCCCCATCCCGCCTATGCCGGGCCAAGAGAGCAATGCGACTGCCGTGAGCCATGTGGTCGAGGAGGACCTGGCCTTGGAGATGGCCACGCCCGACAGTGGCGAAAGGGGTCGCCTCTTCGTCAAGGTGATGGGTGTCAAAGATCTGGATCTTCCGATTCCTAAGAGTGAGTCTCTGGAAGACCCTAACAACATGAAGCATGTTCTAACGGGAGTAGATGAGCGGACTTGGTTCAGCCTGACGCTGGACAATGGGGTTCACTGTGTTACCACAGCATGGCTCGAGCTAGCCCGCAACGCACCCATCGGCCAGGAGTTTGAGTTGGTCGTCCCAAATGATCTTGAGTTCCAGCTCACTCTGAACGTGAAGCTCGAGAAGCCTGCTCCTCAGGCCCGACCACCTCCTCCGGCGGCCAAGGTTCACAAGCACAAGACCTCCACCTTCAGCAGAGTGTTTGCGTCACCGAAGAAGCGAAAGGAGCTAGAGCTTCGCCAGCGAGAGGAGGAAGAGCGCGCTGTTCAAGTGCAAAAGGATGCTCAAGCCCGGCAGCGCAACACTCCTCCCACCGCTTACGATCTCCTGTCTCCTCTCGCGGCCGAGGATGGAAGCTTCGCCAGAGCCTATGTCTGCCTTCGAGAGCATGAGAACCGATGTTTCGGTCGACCTTATATGGCAGAGGTTGCCTGCTTCAACGAGTGGGCTACCGAAGAAGCAGGATTCGCGTGCAGCGTCAAGAGCAAGCGCGGTAACACGGCCGTTGTCCGACGTGCCCCCTACAAGGTTGGAAAGCTGGAGCTGCAGCTTCTCTTCGTCCCTCGTCCTAAGAATGCGACGGATGATGACATGCCCAAGAGCATGAACTCGTGCATCCGCGAGCTGAAGGCTGCAGAGGAGAGGATGTCCCGAAACTGGGAGGGTCATCTCAGCCAACAAGGTGGCGATTGCCCTGTAAGTCACATATCGCGGAGTTTTTCTTTTTTCAAAAGCACTAACATCTATGCAGTACTGGCGCCGCCGATACTTTAAGCTCGTCGGCACCAAGTTGACTGCCTACCATGAGGCGACGCGGCAACCTCGCGCAACCATCAACCTGTCAAATGCCAAGCGGTTGATCGACGACCGCCGGGCACTGACTGAGAAGGAGACCACTGGACGAAATGGCCGCCGCCGCAGATCAGCATTTGCCGAGGAAGAAGATGGCTACATGTTTGTCGAAGAGGGTTTCCGGATCCGATTCAACAACGGCGAGGTGATTGATTTCTACGCCGACACAGCGGAGGACAAGGCCGGCTGGATGAAGGTCCTCTCAGACGTGGTAGGCCGTGACAACCCAGATGAAGACGCTTCGGGTCCACGGCCCAGGGCAAGGTGGTGCCAGCTCGTTCTTCGACGAGAGGAACAGCTGCGCCGAAGAGCATCAGGTCGCCGAGTGAATTCACGACCTAAGAGTATGTTTCTCTGAGCGAACGATGCTCCTTTCGGTGTGACAGACTATGGAGGGGACAGGTACGAGGCAAGGTGCTGGGCGCCGTGTGGAGGGGGGGGTCAACCTGATGATGTCCCCCTTCTACACACCTCTGTGCTCTTTTCTCGCTTTGAACCAGTCAAGGTGGTTTGGTTGAGGATTCGCTTCGGTTGTGTTAATATGATGAACCATGGTATGGCGTCAGGCGAGCCGTCGAGACTTTGGATGATGAAAAGGGGGGGGAGGGGAGCATTGGAGCCGTTTATGCACTTTCAAGGCGTCGGCAGGGACAGGGCTACTATTGTTTTTCTTGACGTCTGATTGCTATCGTTTTTTTTGGGTGGTACCGGCGGCTGCGTGTCCAGGAATTTTCTTTTTTTTGTACGTTGAGGATTATAATGAATGTTAAAAAGACACACCCAAGACACTCGTTGCTTCTGGCGTGAAGATTCCAGGTGATCGGCAGTGAAGATAAAGATGGTGTTGAGCACGTGACTCTATCAAGACTCTCTCTTTAGCGCCCATCCATGCCTTGCCTTGTCGTTCATCAACCCCCAGCCATCGATCCACTTCGTGCGTCGTGTCGTCTTCGTTCTTCGGTGGGGAGAGCTCTACCCTGGTTGCTTGCGAATTGGTGAGGCGCAGCCTGGTTCTGTAGGTAGTGGCTCAAGCGAGTTGGACATGCGTTGCAAGGGTGGTGGTGTTGTTGCTTGGACAGACAGATCCCCATCTTTAGATGCATTTCTACCACGTGAATACCTGGGAAAACTTGTATCTTATCGCTTGAGAAAAGACTCTACAGGATTCACAAGAATTGGTATTTCCCATTAATCACTAATAGCATTTTTTATATAATTTATTGGATTTCTTTTCAACGTCTCAGCCTCCTCCCTCCCTGTGTACCTCGTATTTTTTTTAAAGCAGTCTTATGGACCCCCCCCTAGTCGTAGAGGTCCCTGCCCATAGGTAGGTTCAAGTACCTTTGTACCTACTAGCTCTCAAACCACCACCTGCCGCCAGCAGCCCAGGGCAGCCAAAAGACCTTCAGCTGAGAGAGGTAGGTACCTATTACTTACCTAGATCTTACAACCAAAACCCGCGACATCCGTTCTCTGTCCTCATCCATCCTCAACCTCCGCCCTCGCGACCCTCATCCACGCCGTCTGTTCGATCGCCCTCTCGACCCCCGACCTTCTTTCCCCCGTTCTCCTACTTCCCAACCGCCATCATGGCCGGCCGGTTTGTGCGGGCTTCCAAGTACCGTACGTGCTGGCGCAAACCCGCCCTGCGCCTTTGCTGACGCTTCTCTCTCCAGGACACGTCTTCGGCAAGTCCACGAGAAAGGACTCCTGCTACGATAACCTGCATATCAGCCGAAATGCCTGGGACACGAACTTGGTCAAGGTGCGTCGGGAGGGTTTGGGAAAACCGTTGCATTCATCGTTCGAGCATGGCGCTGATTAGGGGGTCGTGGTTGGGAGGATATATAGGCCAACCCCGAATACCTCTCGGTCAATTGGGATTCTTCCGGCGGCGGCGCATTCGCCGTCATTCCCCTAGGCGAGAAGGGAAAGCTGCCCGACCAGATTCCTCTGTTTCGCGGACACACTGCCGCTGTCCTAGATACTGATTGGTATGGTTTTGTCCCCCCCTTCCCCCCTCCCCCTGAATGCTCCCAGCCCCTCGAATGCTGACCGGTTTCAAGGAATCCCTTCAACGACAACATCGTCGCATCTGCCTCTGAAGATGGGAAAGTCTTTGTTTGGGAGGTTCCTCAGGGTTTCACGCTGCACACCGATGCTGAGGAGATTGTTGACGTTGCTCCCGTGAGCAAGCTGACGGGCCATACCCGGTATGTGGTCCTTCCCAAACCCCCCCTCCCCCCCTGCACCTCTTCTTCCGAGTTTGTGATACTAACAGTCGCCCTCCAGAAAAGTTGGACAGGTCCTTTTCAACCCCTCGGCCGAGAACATCCTGGCCTCCGCGTCAGGCGACTTCAGCATCAAGATCTGGGACATTACCACCGGCCAAGCGCCCCTCGTCCTGAAGCACAATGATATCGTCCAGAGTTTGTCATGGAACGCGAGCGGTAGCATGCTTGTCACCACTTCGCGCGACAAGAAGGTGCGAGTGTGGGATGTCCGCCAGGAGAAGCCCGTCCACGAGTCGCCCGGGCACGGCGGTGCCAAGAACAGTCGCGCCGTCTGGCTGGGAGAGCACAACCGCTTCGCGACGACCGGTTTCTCGAGGATGAGCGAGCGCCAAATAGCCCTGTGGGAGCCGGGAAGGTCTGAGCCCATCGGCGGCTTCACTATGCTGGATTCTATCTCTGGCGTCTGCATGCCCTTCTGGGGTAGGTTCCTCGTCCACTAACACGCGATGCGCCGGGACTGACAGCTCATGTAGACGACGGCTCGAACTGCCTGTACCTTGCTGGAAAGGGGTAAGATACCGTCCTAACCTGATTTCCATTTCCATGATATCTAACCGGTGCACAGTGACGGCAACATCCGATACTTCGAGTACGAGAACGACAAGTTCGAGTTCCTCAGCGAATACAAGTCTGCCGACCCCCAGCGAGGCATCGCATTCGTTCCCCGACGTGGTATCAATGTAAGTGCGCCCTACGTACTGATGCGCGCAGGCAGAATGCTCACAGTCGCAGGTCCACGACAACGAGGTCATGAGGGCCTACAAGACGGTCAACGACGCCTACATCGAGCCCATCTCCTTCACCGTGCCGCGGCGCGCCGAGACCTTCCAGGCCGATATCTTCCCGCCCGCTACTGGCTTGAAGCCCGCCGTGAGCGCCCATGAGTGGCTGGAGGGACAGACCGGTATCCCCAACAAGATCGATCTTGAGGGTCTCTACGATGGCACCGCGCCTAAGGAGGTGTCCTCTGACTACAAGCCTCCCGCCGCCATCATCCACCCCGTCGCCGAAAAGCCCGCCCCCAAGGAAGAGCCCAAGAAGGAGGAGCCCAAGCCCGCTGCTACCGTCCGATCCCCTCCCCCTACCATGAACGAGCAGAAGGGCTCTATCTCGGCCATGGCTTCTCGATACCAGGACAAGGAGGAGGAAGAGGACGACGACGACGAGACCTCGAGCTTCGAGGAGGTCTCGCGACCTACCCCGCGCAGCGCCGCCCCCGTCCGCTCCGAACCCAAGTTCACTCCTCCCGTCAAGACTCACACTCCCCCTGCTGCCTCCACCAGCGCTCCCCCCGCGAAGCCAGCCTCCCCCATCAAGTCGCCCTCCGCACCCGCCTCGCGCGCAGTCTCATCGTCCTCCCCCGCCGGCGAGACCTCGCTCGACGATATCAAGCACCTGATTGAGGCCCAGACCAAGCTCATCGGCACCCAGAATAACCAGATCACCCTCCTGGCCGCCGAGGTCGAGGCCCTGAAGCGCAAGGTCAGTTCCGGCTCCCAGGACCAGAGCGAGCGTATCCGTCAGCTGGAGCTCGAGCTCGAGGAGGCGAGGTCTTGAGCGTGTTGTGGTGTTGGCCTGCCCGCGAGGCCTGGGGAGCTGCGCTGCCCGGGGCGACCGGTTTTTTGTAGAAGCTGAGGGAGGATTGTTGATGGATAAAGGGGCGGTGCGATGTGTGTAGCGAGTAACGTCTGTATACCTTAGGGTGTTTAAAATGGCTGCCTTTTTGATGTCTGCCCATTCATTCGCTCTTGACCCATTCCTGCGTGTAGATGAAGGATGATGACTAGGCTTTTTATCTTATGATTCTAGCTACTGACACTTATCATTTGAGCTTTCCTGATATTAAACCCTGCTTCACGTCTCTCTGCCACGAGTCTCCGATGGATACGACATCAAACGGTGCGCAAAGTTCCCCAAAACGTGCCCGTCTGGCCATGTTGGTCGTACGACTTGTCGATAGATTGTTTCGTTCGTTTCGGGAAACTCTCTCTTGTTTGACGATTCTTTCTGACATCGGCAACGTTAACGCCATCTCGTTTCATTCTTCGTCCCGAACTAGGGAGTGTGAAGATCCAGGCGTTTTATTTTCTCTTTGTTTCGTTTTGACGTTTGTTCTTTCGTTCTTTATTGTGCGCGTGTTGGTTGTTTGACCACAAGTTTTTTGGGTTGTTGGCTGTTGGTTGTTCATGTTTCACGATGTAGAGGTTAACCCTTTCAACTCTTCAAGGCAAGGGAGTTAAGCATAAATGACGAAACAGCGAAGGCTTGAGGGCGAATATTTGATCAAACCACGCCGCCGTAATATCTAGAGCCTAAAGTACCGTAAAATATGTTAGGTCTCGCAAGTAGTGAACAAAGGAAGGTATAATGACATGTCAAAAGCCTGACAACACCAAATAATACCATAGTAGCTTACTCCCTGGATTTCCATAAAAACCTCCGCTATTTTATAATACTAAATAATTATAAGAGGTCCTTATACTAAAATCTTCATAATTTAGGAAATGCCTTTAGTGAATTTAATAATTTCACTTAAAAATAGGGATACGGGACATGTCAGACTTTTGACATGTCATTGTAAGATTTCGTCAGTGGCTAACTACCCTATACCGACATTTGAAGTTGTGAGCCACCTACCGAACGTGTTTCGACTTAGATGGACTTCAAAGGACTACAACCCTAGGGCACAGTTACGTGTCTCGCTCCATGGTCAAGAGAGTAGGACACTCTTGCGGGCTACATGCCTGATCCTTAGCTTACCATGGCGACTTCACTGACGGTGTCACACGCAACGTTCGTTGACAAAAAGGCGGATTCATCAAACATGTCTGTCCAACCCCAAGGCTTGCCATCTGCCGACCCCTCAAAACTCAAAGGTCCCAACACAAACTGATTCAGAATTGGCCACTGCAACTACCTGATGCATTCAAAGAAAACTTGTCACACTTTCTCCCTCCCTACGCGCCGTTCCCTAGCCATGTCAACATCCTGGGTACCTCCACTCGGAGAATTATCTTGATGGGACAAGTGCCCTTTGAAACTGGCCCGCTAACCGATCTGCCTCTAAAGCACAGTGTCACTCGTAGCTCAGCGAGTTTTAGACGGAGGGATGAATCACAAGTGCGCCCCTCTTCGCGGTCGCCTGCCGGCCGGTCTATCCCCCGGCTCCCCCGACAGAGCCCCTGGCGGTCACCCAGCTCAGCAAGGGACTGCACGATGAACGGCTAGCCAGTCGGGGCGGACAGGGTAGTGGGTTTGCCGCTTGGTCAGTTTATGCTATCGTGCCGGGGATTGCTTGTTTTGAGCGAGCTCTGGCAGTTGGGGCTGTTTCACAAAAGGGGGCCCAAGGGGACGTGTGGTCTGGGCTCTCGATGTTGACGTGGGTCTGTCTGTCCTACCTCGCGAAGAGGGGGTCTAACGGCCGAGCAAAAGCGATCGTGGCGGGGTGATCGAGCAGGATCATGATAGAGTGGCGACGGGAAACGAGATGGGCAAGGCGTATTCTCTGGAGTCGAGCCCCGAAAGACAGGGCACGGCACTAGGGCTCAACGACTGTATGTTCGCGCGATTCTTGAATCGCACCAAGTAGGTCGAGACGGCCAGTTCCCGTCACGTTGCCTGCGGATCTGCGTATGAACCCGAAAGCGCTGGTGATCTTGGTCTACCCTTCGCAAACGAGGGCTACCAATGGTGGACAAGGTGGCTGGCCTCGAGCCAGAGCAGTCGCCGTCATCTGTAGGTGTCCGCGTCCGCGCCAACAGAAACCTCAAGGCCCAGCCTGCAGACGAATAGGATGAAGTGTGCATTAGAGAACCGGGTCCAGGAGAAGGAACGAACCCAAGCCAGCTGAAACTATTCAGAGCTGGCTTGCCTTCAACGACTCCACGCCAGAGGACCACAGCGAGTTTGAGAGACGCTCCGTCAACTCGTCACGGGCTTGGCCGCCCAAGAGGGGAGCGGACCCTCACAGTCTGCGACCGAGGCTCAGTTGGCCGCCGAACACACGAGTCAGCTAGGAAGGATTGTACCGTGCTCACCTTGCTCGTGGTCGTATCTGCAGGGCATGGCGGAACGTCAACCGGATCTCGAGCATAGATACCCCAGAAACAAACCTGGAGACGAGGGTTTGATCGACAAGCAGATGAAAGTGCTTGCTTCAAGACCTTCTGGAAAGAACCCATGGTCGGGTTTGGACAGTTTCATGTTGCTGAATCCCAGCCAGGGGCACCCACACTCGGTTTCGGCCTCTGCATGGTAGAGAATAGAGGGCTTAAAAGTGATAACGCTCTGGCCCAGGGTGATCAGCTGGCCGGATGTAGCCGAATCTGCAACCGGGTTTGGTAGAGAAGAGCTCGGGGAAGCTAGCGGTAGAATTCTTCGCCCGAAAGGACCCGGGCGAGGACGGCGATGTTCAAGGTGACGTGATTAGCAGTCGATTCTCATGCAAGGCGCCTCCGAGAAGAAGAAAAGATGCTATTCTCAAGAACCGGCTTTCGTCGACGGCAACGGTAGCGGTGATAATGGCGAAGAAAGGGATACCGTTGTTTCAACAGCTCACCAGCCTTGGCCTGTTTCAGGTCGCTAGTTTGTTCTGCCGTTAAGATGGCTAAGAAAGATCTCACGCTAAAGCGTAGGAAACCCAGACTGCGTGGACAGTACCTACTCAAGAGATGGCTGGACAAGGGATCTCTCAAGTCTCCTGGACCGGTAGGGCCGATGGATTGCTTTTGCCGTGACTGTTTCTCGCCACGCTGGGATCCGAACCTCGTCGAAATGGCGGAGCACCCTGCCACACTACTTGAGGTAGTAGTCGGAGGCGGTTCCTGTTGGTTGCTCGCATCTATGCACAGCCGCCGAGGGGTAGAGACGGATGGACTCCTCGGAGTGCGATTGCTGGAAATCAGAATCATATGTGCCGCTGCATTCGTTGCAATCTAGCCATGAAAGCAAGACCGGATACCCCTCGGAGCCCCTGACTAACGCCCTCAGTTAGCGCTGGCCGACGTCAAGAAGTGCGTTGGAGTAGTGGTAGTGGTGGTGTCTTGACAGGTACCATCTCAACTCAATCTGTATCGGCGATATCAACGGCGAGAAGGTAGCGAATCCATGGCGACGAGATCCACCCGGTGATCGGCCACGCCAGGGCATTGCGCCGTTTGAAGCATGGGATGCTTCTATTTCTGTCCTGCGTAGTCAAGGGAAGGGGGTGAAGAAAGAGGCTGGAGTCTCGAGGGCCATGTCGATGAAGCCAGGAAGAAGACGAGAAGTTGGATGCAACGTTGGAAGTTGACCAATGGAGGGGCCGAGACGTCCCTCAAACCGGACCCACTTGGATACCCCCTCTCCACAGAGAAGCTGCGTCTCGCCCAGGAAGGAAGCTCCTCAGGATTGTGATTGGACGTCTCAGGATAAGCTCGGCCTAAGTTTGGGCATAACCGGCCTCTGAAACGCCAGCGCGTTGAAGCGTTGTTGACAGCCCTGGCTCGGGCTATTTTTGCTTGTGAGTGTGAGCGTGTGGCGTGTGCGTGTGTTTGTGTGAAAAGGGCAATACGGGGAGCGAGGATCCATCCAAGGTACCTACCTACCTACCTACCTACCTACCTACCTAGGTATGTAGCCAGTGGATACGCGTTGAAGCCATCCCACCTCCACCTCCACGCACTTGATCAGATTGGCCGTGTTAGACGCCGATTCTCCCTTTGTCTTGGGGCTCATCTTAGCCAAAAGGTACATACGTATGTATGCAAAGCGGCACACGAAAAACAAAAACTGAAGAGTTTTTGCTTCCTCCGATTGTTTTTCACCGAAAATCAACGGGATCCGCCGACGCGTCGAAGGGGACTAACAAACATCACAACACACCATTCTTTGGAGGAGCCAGCGACTCGCGTACCGACGAGAATGTCACTGACAGATGCCGAAAATAAAACCACACACAGAGGCTGCTCCAACGCCGTCTTTGCAACGGCGTGAACCATTCCATGTTTCCTCACGTGCAACCCGTTTTAGTCGGTTAAATTTAAAATTGCTCAGGGGCAATGCAGATGGATCGTGTGGTTGTAGCCGATGCTACCATGTCCCAACAGAGCGCAAAAAAGCCTCCTTGCCCTTTTCTGTCGCCGAGACGACAAGGCACGAGAGAGAGAGAGAGAGAGAGAGAGAGAGAGATGTTGGATCAAGAATGCTCTGGAAATCCGCTCGAACCGGGCCAAGACCAAGACTGCCTGGCTGGCGCTGGCAAGGGCAAGTGGACAGCTGAGGTGCCCCTCGTCGCGGGGCATTTTGCAAAAAGACGGAGCCTCATCGCCAGTTCAAGGGGAGTAGTTTGTGACTAGTCGTGATGAAGAATCAGCTAGCCTTCTTGCTTGCTTGCTTTGTGCGACAAGGTAGTATGTGATAGTGCGCCTGGAACAAGGTGTCTTGAAGCTGGATTGTGGGCGTTTTGATTCATCACCAATTTCTTTGGTGGTGAGATGGTTTGTTGATAGGTTGGTCGTGTGTGGACGGAGAAGTGGTGGTTGGAAAATCCACAGACTTAGATATGCTGGACTTGTCTAATATGACGAAGGTCAGTGCCACGCATGAGTGGAAATGAACGACCCCGTCGCTGGAAAGGGTTGATCTAGTCTCCTCGTATTTTCTGGGAAGTCGAGGCGATGTTATGAATTGATGTGGCTTTCGCTGAGGGATATCAGACAGCCACCACCAATCGATGCCGATGATTCCTCGTAAAACTCGTCATCCTGTTCACTCCAAAACTGTGTCCGTCCTGTTCCCTCAACTCCCTGCGCCATCCCGCTTGGGACCTATTGGTCCATAAAATTGGACCCCTTCACGTAAGGACTGTTATTGGATGACATGATTGATTCGATACTGTTGTTCCTATCGTGTCGATGGACAGCACAGCACCGCCGCCAGGTTGGCATTCTCGGCCAAAACCACTCAGGGAAGCCCTGGCTCGAAGGTGTGCCAGAGTTTCAAACCCGTCGAGTGCCGTTAGCGCCCATCAACACTTGTCTGAGGCATCGAAACGCGAGGGTTGTTCTGATGCAGTCCCACGCGTGTTTCATCTTGACGAGGAGAGCCCCCTTCTAGGTCAACACAGCCTCCCCAGGGATGCGCGTGCCAGCCATCCTGATCTGTTGCTCTCTCTGGAAGCCTTCCGTTGGGTCTTTTGGCCAAAGTCTCGAGGGGCCATCCCTGCTCTGGGGGCTTGCTTGTTCGCTGGCCAAGTGGTTTGCCCACTTCCTGGGATCTCGGTTCCAGGTCAGACGTGGCCGTCAGCTGCGGGTAAAGGAAAAAAAAAAAGCTGGAAGGAGAAGGCTGGTCGTGGGTGGCCTTTGTGAATCGTTGATCAAGAAAGGATGGAGGGTTCCATCTTCGAAGAGGATCGCCAAAAGTCGTGGGGGATTGTTTGTTTGAATTCGGAGCGCCCCAGTTTGTGTCATGGTTCATCCCTCCGCTTGTCGGCTTTAGAAAGCTTTAACAAGCTTCTAGCCCAGCTAGTGGCTTGCCGATGGCCTGATCTTGTCGACAGCGCCCCATTGCGAATACCTAGGGCGGCCAAGATGGGAAGTGTCCTGGCTAGCTGTGTCTCTCGTCTTGGATATGATCTGAAAAATCGACGAGAATTTAGACAGATGGACCCGAGAGATGCGACTTCATTTCCACATCCTCGAGAGTGCCCACGTGGAGGAGAGCATGTCTTGCTACGGAAGACCGGTGATAACGACGGGAGTTGCTTCTTCCTGCTGGATATGGAGTATTTCGTACGTTGGACGGAGTACTCCGTACCCCGTGCCTTACCTATATCAAAGAGTGGGATATGTCCTGGCATAGAGAGTTAAGCCATTCTGATTGTGTCTGCATTCAGGAAGTTGTGCGATGATCGCGAGCAGCGGCGTCCCTATGCAAAGCACCGACGACATGCCCCCCAGATAATCTTCGAACCTTGAGCTTGTGTGCGCATGAAGGATTGGTCGAACCAAATGTGTCTGCAAGAAAGACGGACGGACCATCCATCTGGTTGGGACAGCCGCGGTTACCACTGTCGATGAGATTGTGTACCGAGAAGCTAATCAAACATTCGCATGGACCGGACTCGCAAGAGACATTTCTCCCCTTTTCCGAAGCAACAGAGAGATGTTGGCCAAAAGTTGCAAAAAGGGGGCAATTTTAACCCGACAACTATTGCCCAGGCCGTGATAAGGAACAAGCAGTGTTTAAGACACGGCACCATCCAAAGTGGAGTTTCTCAGTGCCTCGTTGCTTGGTTACCTGGCGATGACGAGAGACAAGACTGCGAGCATGCTGGGGATTGTATCTCAAAAGGGACACTCAGTCAGTGTTGGTCTCTGCGGCTTGGAGGGACTGTATGGTGTGCATGTCTGTTGATTTAGCCGGACTTGGGGGAGTTGATGCCGAGCTTCAAATCGAACGTCAACATCATAACCCATGGAAGCCACTTGATCTTTGCCCAGCTTCGTCGGTATCTTTCAGAAACTCTCAACTCCATGGTCTTCTGAGCGGAGCTTGGTCCTCGACGCTAAAAAAGGATTGATGGCTTCACTCTTGTCGACTAGCAATGGTTGGCAATCTCTTGGACCCCACCCGAGCGCTGGCTAGTTCGATATTGGACTCATCGACCTGTTGATGGTCAAGACATTTGTTGAAGTTTCCGGCCGCGCCGACCTGCTAGGACGTGTCCCCCAGTTGGCCAGTTGGGGATATTGCCGCCCTCTTGTCCCGAACCCAAGGGCAATGGAGGCGCCACTGGAACACCTCCAACTCCCGTCGCAAGGAGCCCAATGGTCATCCGGGTTCGGCGAGTACACACCCGCCGAGGGATTGGGTCTGGGGTCCTGTGAGCTAGGCTTCAGAATGGCTTGCAGACCCAATCATTGGGCTGAGACAGCGACACGAAACAACCCCGTCATGAACCGCTTGCCGCTGAGATCTGGAGAAGCTGGGAATGAATTCTCTCAAGATTCATCCTCCCTCTTTGACCTTGTCTGTCGTTTTTACATCTCAGTTGTCACTGTGTCGCCCATGATGCAATAAGTGACGGATGACAGGAGAAACAAAGAGAACAGTTACCTGGCTTTGATCGCGGTCCTCGATTTGTTTCCGCGATCCTTGCCAACTCCATCGGCTCCAATCCTGTTCAGTCAATCTCGTCCGACTGGGACAAAGGGGTGGGGATTAAGAGCAAGGGGGTGAGATTAATCGCTGACGTCGTACCTGAGAGTGACGAAGCCCCTGCCTGGGTGTTGTTCACATCATCCACATCCATTCATCCATCGTGTCTGTCGCCAGTCAATCTGGTTCTGCTCTTGTGCTCGGCCGTCAGCGAAAGCCCCGACGGAAGCCACACATGAACAGTGCCCTTCCTTGCTCCATAATTGCAGCACACAACCTAGTCGTTCAGTCCGTTGGTGGGAGTTGTGCATGTTAGCATAGAATTACCCACGAAGTAACTTGGATGGATTGAGAGACACACTGCGCGCGCGGAAGCACAAGCCTCTTTGTGATGGGGGACCCGATTTGCGGCGCTCACCCAGGAAACAGATGGAACAAGAGGTGATGGAAACCCACCCCTGGTATAGTACCACGCCGTACCTTGCTTGATGTCGACCATCGACCACGGGGGGATGCCACGGGGGATGCCATGCCATCCCTGGCCAGAGTACGGAGTAGACACGGCCCAATTTTTGGGACGGACCAGGGGTCCTATCAGCCCGACAATGAGAGAGGGCGAGCCATGAGTGAGAGATGCTTGTTCTCTTGTGGGTGAAGAATGGCGCCCTTCAGACCGATCTTACACGCCCAGCTTTGAGGCACAAAGATGGTGGATGGCTGGCCTATGGATGGCCTTTGGATGGGAGTTGCATCGGAGTGGGTGGGTGGCTAATACGCACTGGGGTGCACTGTGCCGTGTTATGGAGCGGGCGATGCATCCAAGGTATCCTTCATTGGCACGCTGGGATTGTTTCGTTCTGGGTCGCCTCTCCCGCTGCGCTTGAGAAACCCTCCCCCTCCACTCGGTGACTGGGTCGGTACCTCTCCACCACCCTCCATCCCACCTCACTCCCCCTAAAAAGCACCGTGCGTGGTGTGTGTATGTGGCTGCTGCTTCCGCACCTACTTCGTACCTACCTATAGCAGCTAAGGTACCCAATGTACCTGCCTACCTATACTCCGTACCTACCAACTCCAGTTGGTGGGCGGCGCGTGGGCTCGCTCTACCGACCTGTAGGCAGGTCTGTCTCCAATCCAAAATCCCAACCCACCTGGTCTCTTTCTCCTGCCCTCCCGTCTCCCGTTTCCCGTCCGCGCGACGCTCCCACACAGGTTCATTAAACCCCCGAGTGTCCTCGCCCGCCCGTTCAGAATCTTCTGAAATCTCTTCTCTGTCGTTTTGTTTTCTCTTCATTTTTTTTTCTCTCGCTCTTCCTCCCCCCTCTCCCCCCTCGCTCCACACTCTCCGCGGCCCCATTCCGGAGTCGCCCTCAAACTCGCTGTTTCTCTTCCATCTCAACGGGCTCCCCCCCCCGACGCTTGAAGTTCATCTTCATCTTGCTCCGCCCCCGTCAGTCGTTCTTCGCTCTCACCTCCACGAAGCCGCTGTCCTTTGATGAACCTCACTCTTCGGTCCTGTTGACCTTTTTCATTTCTTGCTTCTTCTGTTCGTTTACAGCTTTAATCTGGCTCGATCCCTCGTTTCGCGCGAAACCTCGGCTTCGATCCCCTACATAACGCCTTCGCCTTGACGGTCCTCTCTCGACGCATCCCAGCTTCGTTCGCTTGACGCAGTAGCTGGGTCTTGAATCGCATTGCGCAGCGGTTCCATTATTCCGAGCTGGTTCTCGAATTTTGGTCAAGACGCATCATCTCGATTATTACCTTCCTCGTTGGCTGAAGGCTGCGCCTCGACCTACACTCATCAACACCATCTTCCAACCCACGCGATCATCAAGTCGTCCGACATTTCACCCTCCATCAAAGCAACCCGAACTGCGATTCAATTGAACTGCCTGACTTGCTTCCACGACAACCTTTAAGCCTCGAGGGCATCGGCAGGACTGGCCATCCCACGGTCACGTCGCATCAGACTCACAACTTCACCGACGACATCCGAGAATGTATTCCCAACACGCAGCGATGGCGCCTCAGAAACCAGAAACCTTCATGCTGAGCACGGAGGCTCAGCAAGCCCTGCCTCATGATGCCCAGGTCGCCCTGCAGCAAGTTGACAACTGTGAGTCAATTCCCCAGGTCAGACACCACAATCGGCGGAATCTGACTCTCCCGTAGTGAAGTACTTCCTCATCTCTGCACCTGTCGACTGGCAGCCCGATCAGTACATTCGTCGTTTCCTTTTGCCCACCGGCGAATATGTGTCCTGCATTCTCTGGTAAGCGACCTCGCGCAATCTCAGCTGGAGCGGCCCATTCTAACGTAGCACGTGCAGGAACAACCTGTTTCACATCTCTGGCACTGACATCGTGAGATGCCTGTCGTTCCGATTCCAGGCCTTTGGCCGACCGGTCAAGAATTCAAAGAAGTTCGAGGAAGGCATCTTTTCCGATTTGCGGAACCTCAAGTCTGGAACCGATGCCTCTCTGGAAGAGCCCAAGAGCGCCTTCCTCGACTTCCTCTACAAGAACAACTGCATCCGAACGCAAAAGAAGCAAAAGGTCTTCTACTGGTACAGCGTGCCTCACGATCGGTTGTTCCTCGACGCTCTAGAGCGGGACTTGAAGCGCGAGAAGATGGGTCAAGAAGCCACCACAGTTGCCGTCAGCGAACCTGCACTCTCGTTCCAGTACGACTCGTCACAGTCGCTCTACGAACA
Organism: Fusarium robinianum; assembly: GCA_013623725.1. NCBI lineage: Eukaryota > Fungi > Ascomycota > Sordariomycetes > Hypocreales > Nectriaceae > Fusarium > Fusarium robinianum. Next base: position 25,766 of record JABFFI010000961.1, on the reverse strand, counting down.
GCTGACCAAGGCCCAACAAGCCAACTCCTCTTCATTCAACGCCCAACAACAGGCGTCTTTTTCTCAGAGCCAGTCCACGTCCCCAGTCATGAGGACGATGGACTCCATGCCCCCCCCGACAATGATGCCCCAATCCATGCCCCCTTTGGCGGAGGGGATGGACGCAATGGTACCATATGGGACAATGGCGGTGGCCCCTCAGATGACACAGCCCGTCCCTGTTAAGAGAGAACCTGACTATAGCCGCGTGCAATACAACCAGAACGGTGTTCCCATCACCCAGGGACACCAGCGTCACGCTTCCATGCCCGCCTATGGTCTCGAATACTCGCCAGCCCCTTCATTCGTTTCCAGTCACTACGAGGACTACAGCAACCGAGGAATTTCCTTCGAGCCCATCACGCCTCCTCAGCAGGCGCTCGGTATGTCCGCCGAGCCCGCCTACATCGCCAACGAGGAGACCGGCTTGTACTCGGCTATCCCAGACCACTTGACTGGCATGAACGGCCTCGGCGGCATGGTCCAGCTTCCCCCATCAAACCTCGCTGGACCTCAGTTCTCTCGTCCCTATGGTACAAACAACGTCTACTCTGTGATCGAAGGTTCGCCGACATATAAGCAGAGAAGACGGCGTTCATCCATCCCCCCATCTATGTCGGCAATCGCGACCACGGCGGTCCCCGCCGCGGTAGCAACACACAGACCCTCCGAACTCCGACGATCCGTGTCCGCTTCTGTCGGACCCGTCGCGGAGGGTGACGAGTCAGCGGACAACTCCCCTCCTGGTCTCTCATACAGTACTTCAGCGATGTCGGTGAATAGCCAACATCAGAAGGACATGTCACGGCACGGTACTCCCCTCTCCACCGTTGAGGGTAGCCCTGCTACCAACCCCATGGGGGTTCACCAGCAAGAATTTCCGCAACTCGTCAGCGAGGAGCTTCCTAGTGAGGGTTCCGTGAACGAGCACAGGGCCGTTCCCGCGCCCAATGGTGTCGTTCGCCGCGCTCGTTCTGCCACCGTCATGGAGGTTGGACCCTACCCTCAGAAGTCTCACTCCTGTCCCATTCCCACTTGTGGCCGTCTCTTCAAGCGTCTCGAGCATCTTAAGAGGTGAGTTACAACCCGATAGATATGGTCATCTTTTGGCCCAGCTTAGAATTCAATCTGACAAGCAAATAGACATGTGCGAACGCACACTCAGGAGAGGCCCTACATCTGCCCTCACTGCAGCAAAGCATTCTCTCGATCCGACAATCTTGCACAGTATGTCTCATTCATCATTTCTCTACAAAGCCATGGGCTTTGTTGGATTCGGAGTGTATGCTCATTATTTTCCCCACAGGCACAAGCGCACCCACGGTCGGGAAGACGGCGTAGAAGGCCCTCTTCACCTCTCAGGCGAGGAGGAGGAGGACTTCTCTGGCGAAGACCAGCTCGGCTCGCTTGGGGGAGCATCTCCAAACTCGGATAGTGCTTATGTGGCCGGTTCTCTCGATGCCGTTGCCCATGGCTCGACTCCTCCACCAAGCGGAATGACTGCGCCCACCACCATGGCACCAACGCAACCGTTCAATAGTCTTGAGACTCTTAGCATGCCCATGACCATCAGCCAGCCGGCAGCTATCAATGCCAGCGGAATGATGTAACGGTTGACCTTTGTACGACTTGTCAGTTTCTTTCATCTGGGTTATGACTCTAAGGGATTTTATGGCTTTGTTCATTGGCGGAAAGTGCCTTTTTTGCGTCGTCCGGTCCTGGACCCTTTCCTTTGTCCTTTTTACTTTCCATCGTTTCATTTTTCATTTTCTACTTAAGCGTTCATTGGGGGAGGTCAAAAGAAGAGAACCTGATAGATAAGCCTGGATGGCTATGCGGGGAAAATTGGCCCGCTGGGAAGCCTCCTGGCCGATACCAAGAGAGACAGTGCTTCAAGGTGACGACTTTTGGAAGGACGCGTCTGTATATATGGCATTATTGCCCTTGTTCGAGGGGGATGAGTCTCCGGATGATGTGTAACCAGGAATGGAGACATATTGATCTCGATAGATATGGTCCATGTATGTCACATTAGAGAAGCTAGGATTGTTTATGTACTTCGTATGTGCAATTTGAAACTGATCATATCAACTGTGGCGCCAACGTTCCTTTGATCACTGCATCTCGGATAATCAACCCTTTGCTACCCAGTATCATGGCTGTGCTTCTTGGATCTGCGCGACGGGATAACTGAATAAGTTTTGTGGATTGGTTGAGCCGCTTTGAACGCCTATATCGTCGTTTTAGGGCGCCGTCTTTTGCTCGTGTGCCCCGAGATGATTGGAAGGGAGATGCGCCCCCAGAAATTCACGAATAGTACGCTTCGTTCCATGGGGATGTCTCATCGCTTCCCTCTCCTTCCGAATGCATCTCTACCACCTTCGATCTTCCTCACATCTCTTTCACTCAAACGCAGTTCGGCGCCCTTTAGCCTTCCTACACCAGGCCGATCCACATCCAAGTCCCTCCTCCTGTCCTTCTTCTTCGACTTCTTCCCCGTTTCGCGCTCGAGGATAATACCATTCTCCTTGGCCTCCCTCCTGCGCTTTGTCTCCCGGGCCCCCGCGGCGGCGACGATACCCTTGCGCATGTTCATGGGCATCTTCTCCTGCTTGTGGATGGAGAGGTTGGACCCGAGGGCCTGGATGCGCATGTCGGTGGCCTTGTGGCGGGTGCGCCCGGCCGCGAAGGCCTTGGGTGCGACGGGGGCTCCTGCGGCGGTGAGCGCGGGGGCTAGGAGGTGGGATTCGGCGAGGAGGCGGCGGAGCTCGAGATCTTGGGCGAGGAGGGAGGGGGCGTCTTCGGGGAGGGAGGTGGAGGTGGAGGTCTTTGTAGATGTTGGGTCGGTAGTTCGTGTGGTTTGGTCTGGTGGGCGGGAGGACTGGGAGGGAGTATGGTGGTTAGATCTAGCTGTCGGCAGTGATGGAAATGGTTGGGCGTACCATGAAGGCTTTAAGTTCTCGTTTTGACATTGTTGCCGGCTTTGGAGTTTGCGCGCTGGAGTGGTCTACGATCTCAATCGCTGAACCTGGGTGTTAGTGCCCTGGTATCTGGAGCTTCATTCTGGGCGTTTACCTTCTTCATCTTCACTTATCTCGTCGCTTGACAAGCCTCCCCACTCGCCATCCTCGTCCTCCTCCTCATCAGGATCAATATCATCACCTCCCTCTTCATCTTCGTCCTCCTCACTACCCGCGCTCTCTTCGTCGTCGTCCTCCTCGGTCGACGTAGCCTTGGCCTTCACACCCGGCAGCGGCGAGAACTGTGCTTCGAAATATCGTCTGAAAATGGCGGCGGCGTCTTCTTCCGAAACTGACGGCTCGGAGCGGGCCTTGCGCTTGCCGAGGACAGCCATGATGGGCGATGATTGGTGACCTGAATGGGCTGGGAAGGAAGTAATCGATTCAGTGGTTGGAAGTTGAAATAGAAAATTTTGGGTTTGGGCTTCAGCCTTGCGGCGGGATATGCAAGGCTGCCCCACATCAACTCCATTTCAAGGGTCCTAGCAGTCTCATCATTCATGATGTAGGAATTGGGAATGTATTTGACTGGTCCCTTTCCCTTTTTCCATTTCCGGTGCCACAAAAATATATGGTGGTTTTAATGTCTATGTGTATGCGAGCGAAAACTCCAACCATGGCCTCAATCGCGAATAATCCAACGTCCCGAGTCTCCATCTGAATCCACCATGGTATCATAGCCCGTCCCAAACGCCAGTGATGTCCTGTTCCACACCTTAGTTACGCCTTTCCAGCCATCCTTGCCTTCCTTGAATCCTCATCGCGCCTGGCTTCACTCCTGGCGAGGAAATCTTCCCTAGCCGCATAGGAGTCCTTGGACTTGCCGGCCAGCGTGAGCTCGTCCTTGATGCCCTCCTTGTCCACGTACCCAGCCCAATCCATGCGGCTCTTCTCTACCGTATTCAGCTTCTTTGCCTGGGCCTCCCTGGCAGCCTTCATTCGCGCGGCCAGACCCAGATTCAGGTCCGCTCGTTGCGGCAGAGCATCGGTCACTGGCTCAAAGGCCGAGCGGAATGCCTTCCTTGTGATGCGCTTGGCTGGCCCGTCTGTGGAACCGTCTTCAGCTTGCGAGGCAAGGTAAAGTCTGGCCTCGGCGGAGTCACGCGCGACAAGTTTCTCTTCCGTGTGTACTTTGCCAGCAAAGTTGTATGTGCGCTTGATGCGGATCATCGCTGACGGTTCGCTGTCGGCGCCGACGGAGGCGGAATCTTGGGGCCAATCGTCACCTGGCTTTTCTGGCCCGCCAGTAGCTGCCTTGCTGCCATCGCCATCTGTTGCCTCAGGCTTGCTACCCGTGACGGGCGCACCTGTAATCATCTGCGCCCATAGGGCATCGACATCGACGGTCACCGGCTCGTTGTTCGTCGCGTACTTTCGTTCTTCTTTTCTAGCCCCATGTCAGATTTTCATCTTCAAGTAACCAGAAAACCAGAAAATGGGAAGACCCTACTCTGCTGCCCGTTGCCGCCTCGTCTTGATCAAGCCACCCTCCCCGCCCTCATCGTCTTCGTGGAATCCCTTGGACTTGGTCTTCTTGCGCCGCTTCTCCCCCCTTTTGATGATAGTTTCGTCACCCGAGTTGTCATAGCCGGTATCTGCAGCGTCATTGTCGTTTACTGGCCGGCTTCTTTTGTTCACTGTTTTGTGGCCATCATCTTCCGAGTCCGAATGTTCTGATGTTTGGTCGGGGACAGCATCCGGGGCAAAGTCGGAGTCCTCAGAGGACGCGTAATTTTCGTCATCGCTTAGTAGGGGATCCGGCGGCATTTTCGAGTATTATGTTGTTGTAGGTAAAAAGTTCAAAAGCAACTTGCCCTGGGTCTATGAGGTTTGGAGCCTCGCGACGGTCAAGTCTCGGTGAGCTACCGGAGCCAAGGTGAACGGCCAATCACCTATGGTTAGTCAGCCATATCCTTGTCAGCCATTGCCCGAGTCAATGATCGAAGGTGTCTGAACACTCTCAATGAGTAGGGCAATTCAGACTATCCCGCGGTCTTAGATTATGTTCATTCGTAGTTGCTACCTTTATCCCACAGGTCATCCGTAACACTGGACTTGTCAATGTCCTGCTGGGATCAAGCGAATAGGGGGTGTCTAGCATCAGGATTGGAGGAGTCATGTAAATTAGTTCGCCAAGGTCGGAACTCCGTAATATTGATCAGTTTGCGTCGCGCCTCGGTCGGCATCCATCATTGGAAGCAAAGTGCCGACTGTGCCCGAGCCAATCTCACACGTCCTGGTGAAGAGCGACGATTCCCGTAATGGTCTGCTGGCTGACCTCGTAATTAACTCTTTGTAGGTATTGGTATGGTAGTACGAAGTACACAATAACTACCTAGAGCTAGGTTGACCACTTACTGACGGGTTGGATTGTGGAACATACGGTGAAGACCAAGAACTGAAACATTCCATGGTGGAAAAGGATAGGGAATGTGACACGATGTGTGTGTGGTGGCGTGGCATGTCTCCAGGCAGGTAATGTGTTAAGTTAGGTATCGAGGTAGGTAGGTAGGTCAACTTGAGGGCTATTCTCCACTCGGCAATTCTCATGAACATGCGGGCAAATATCACAACACATGATTTGGTCATTCGTACCTAGATCTATCTCTCAACTGGGGTCTACAGAGTGAGCGATTCTGGCGTGGTATTAAACTGGGTTCTCGGTTTACGGATCAAGAGGGCCCTTCTAGGTAGTAAAGCGATGAATGGTTGGTTAGAGACACGATGCGAGACAAGACTGGAAGCGGTCTGGCAAAGTCTTCAAAGCGTGTGGTTCGGAATCTGCAGTCGATGAGACGACATCCAATCCATCCATCCCTACCTCATCGTCGCCCCCCGCCGCAAACAAGGGCTAACATAACCGGGGCGGTGGACAGAGAGGCTTTTCTTGGTGCAAAAAGCCCAACCAGCGCCAGACACGGATGACAAGGCCGGGCCGCCATCTGCCTACCTACCTATTACCTGCCTGCCATTTGGTTCATATTTAAGGTCTTGCCCTACCTTTCTCCCTCGCCCCCCCCCACGCCATCTCCTCTTTTCTCCTACAACCCCGAGGCCGCTCCCGACGCAAGGAGCTACGCGCCATGAGTTCCGACGATGATTTCGAGGTCGAAGTTCCCGATCTGGCCGAAGACGACCCCATGAGGGCATTCCTGCCTACGTCCTTTGGCAAGAAATCTAAAGAGGCGGATATTGCAGCCCAAATCAACAGAAGTCGGAGAGTGGTAGACCGACCGTCAGTTAGCGCGTCTGCGGCAGCCAGACAAGATTCGAGCGATTCAGGCGATGACAGCGACGACTCTGATGATTCAGACGACGACGACGATGAATTTCCTGTTTCGCACGAGCTCGTTTTGAAGACCCATGACCGCGCCGTCACGACCGTTTCTCTTGACCCTGCCGGGGGGAGATTGGCGTCGGCTTCTCTTGACTGCACAATCAAGCTCCACGATTTCGCCTCCATGACCCCGACGACGTTGCGAGCATTCCGAACTATCGAACCCTATGCAGCGAGACCATCCGCCGCGAGCGCCGAGTCACACCCCATTCACCACGTTGAATTCAATCCGCTTTCTGGAGGCGTCTTCCTCTGTGTATCCGCGCACCCACAGGCCAAGATCATATCGCGAGACGGTGAGATCCTGACCGAATTTGTCAAGGGAGACATGTATCTTCGAGACATGCGCAACACAAAGGGCCACATATCTGAGATCACCACGGGTACCTGGCACCCGACGGACAAGAACATTTGCATTACTGCCGGGACAGACAGCACTCTGAGAATCTGGGACATCAATAACAAGCGTACGCAGAAAGAGGTCCTTGTTTTCAAGTCCAAGGCAGTCGGAGCCGCAGGCCGAACGAAGATGACCACCGTTGCTTGGGGCACTCCGGTCCAAGGAGGTAACAACGTTATCGTCGCAGCAGCCTTGGATGGCTCGCTCGTCATGTACAGCGGCAACAGTCCCTTTTCGAGGCCTGCTGGGGAGATTCGGGACGCTCATACTCCCCAGACCTGGACGAGTGGCATCGACATTTCATCGGACGGCCGTATGATTGTGACCCGGGGTGGAGACGACTTGATCAAGCTTTGGGATACCCGAAAGTTCACGAAACCACTCGTTACGATCCCCCATGCGTCAACATCAGATCACTACTCGACAAGTAATATCAAATACGCGCCAAACTCGACCAGCATCATCACCGGTGCCGCCACAGGCCATCTTCATATTCTGAACCCTGGCAACCTGCGGGCAGAACATGTCACCCCAATCACGCCTGGGTCGCCACTTATTACCGTGGATTGGCACCCCAAGATTAACCAGATCGTCACAGGTTCAGCGAATGGCGAAACCCATGTCCTCTACAACCCTCAAATGTCGAACCGAGGTGCTGTAGATGTCATGTCGCGAGCACCGAAGAAGCGCCACATTGATGACAACCCCGAATTGACGATGGACCAGTCCGTCGGCATATCTGGAGATGCTATTGTGGCACCAGGCGCACTCGGGGGCTCACGAAAGTCTGGGCTTACGGCTTCAGGTCGATCGAAGGACCCCCGTCGGCCGGAGGTTCCCCAGCAGACACCGTTCCAAAAGAACCAGCCGGACGAGAAGCATGTCGTGGAGAACATCCCGCTTGCTCGGATGTTACACGAAGATCCGCGCGAGGCTCTGTTGAAATATGCTGACAAGGCCCAGAGTGATCCCATGTTCACTAAGGCTTGGAGTAAGACGCAGCCGCAGACTCAGTACGCGGAGCTGAGTGATGAGGAAGAAGAGGGTCCGGAGAAGAAGAAACCCAGGAGGTGATTGCCCGAAGATACCACCGACGACATTTCGCACCTCAAGCTGGATTAAAGCGACAGGAGAACCAGGGCGAGTTGCCTTCGTTCGAACCTGGAGATTATCTTATGGGACATCCATTTCCGCAATGATAGATACTGGAGCCGGAGCGGAGCCACACCCGTAAGTGCAACGGTTGCGTGCGAGCAAAGTGTCGCCCCAAGAAATTGAATCAAGGATTCTGCAGCCCGCTAGATTGATGAGGCTGGAATAGTCGACACCGGCGTTGTAGACGCCTTGAGGATTCTAGTTACCTATCCCGAGATCTTGGTGGGCGATCCGGGGTGTCACGTGCATGCAAATTGCGAGATAGTCGCTTATCTAATACAAATAATCGGTGCCTCAGGCGCCATTTCCAGCCTGCCTGTTCGTGTTTGGCCTGTGGCAGGGGGTCCCGTGCTGAGAAATACGGTGGCCAGCCGCCTCCAGACCGCACCAACCATCACGCTCAATCTTGTCCAGTTGTGTCTTCACCACTCCCCATCATCAACCGGCGAGCGCGCGCATCCAAAAAATCGCCAGGGCCCTCTCAAACCATCGGCTCCCATCTCGAGAAGTCGCCAAATCCGTGTTGCACGCGATTTGCACGCCGCCCCGGCACCCGGCTTCGGCCCCAACGCGCCCCGTCGCCATACAACACACTTTTCTCTTCTGTCCTCGACGTTTTTGGGCCCTCGAGTGTCCATCTCCCCCGTCCCTCCAACAACCCACGCCGCGCTCCAACTAATCTGCGAGTCGCGGTCCACGCCGACGCTGTAACACGCGCTATTCCACAACGTTTTGTTCGTCTATCGACCATTTCGACTATCTTTCCGCCGTCCATTGTTCCTCCTCCTTCGCCCCGACGCGCTCGTTTGCCCCCATTTTCCTTACCAGCTTTGATTTTTTTTCCGTTTTTCGCGACGATCCGACCACGCCTTGCGCCTTGCGCGACCATCCCCTGCCGCGCATTCATCAAGCTCGACATGCAACAACGGTAGTCACAACTACATCGACTAAACCATTGGAGTGTGTATTGTTGAGGGCAGTCGCGTCTCCAACACCGTCATGATGGCTTCGGTACAAGCTCCTCCTGCCGTCCAGCACCCCGGTGCGCCCATGCCGGCTGGCACGACTAAACAGCAGGCGGAGGAAATCTTAAGGGTATGACGCCCCTTGACACTTGCACACGAGTGCGAACTTGCCATCTGGTGGGATCTCGCTCGATGATTGCCGTTGCTGACACGTGTCGATAGAAATTGAAACAGATGAAAGAGCAGGGCGTGCCGCCGTCAGACCCCGAGTATATCAAGGCGTCCCAGTTCCTTGTCGGTTTCCAACAGCAACTCGCGATGCGCCGTAACCAACAGCAATACCTGCAACAGCAACAACAGCAGCAGCTGCAATTGCAACAGCAGCAGCAGCAGCAGCAGCAGATGCAAAATACTACAAACGGTGCTCCCGCTAATGGTGTTCAAAATGGTCGCCCCCAGCCAAGTCAACCTCAAGCTACACAGCCTCCAACAAGCTCCCTCGGTGCGTCTGCAATGCCTAATCAGAACTTGTCAACTCCGGCCTCAGGCACGTCTCCCTCGACCGTCTCGCCCTCGAACCACTTCAGCCAACAGCAACTCGGTCTGCTGCGACAACAGATCCACGCGTTCAAGTTGCTTGGAAAGAATGCCGGTGTCTCCGTTCAATTGCAACAGGCCATCTTCAATCAACGCCAGCGCAGACAAGCTGCCCTGGCTGAGAGCAACCAGGCTGCCCAGGTCGCGAAACCGCCTCAACCGCGCCCAGAGACGGCCAAGGCAACTCAGAATGGCCCTGAGCCAGTGGCGCAGGAAGAAAACTCGTTGGTCCCCAAGGCTCATACGTTCAAGACTGTCAAGTCTCCCTATGGCACCAGCATGATTCGACCATCCATCAAATATTTGGACCACGCCCAGCGCAAAAATCGATGGTTCATTCCTGGAGTCTTCCCCACAGGCATCGACTTTGACCACCTCCGGTATGAGAGGGAGGTTGTGATCTCTAATAGGATGAGACAGCGTTACGCTGAGTTGAGAAACTTGCCCGGTGATCTGGCTCACTGGGACTCTTCCAAGGAGACACCTGAGGCTGACGATACTCTGAAGCGCAAGGCCATCATTGAGATGAAGAGCATAGCCTTGTATGCCAAGCAACGTGCACTTCGAGAGAAGATTGGCCGCCAAATGATGCATTACGACAACTTAGCCATGACAACTAATCGGTCGAATTACCGCCGCATGAAAAAGCAAAGCGTGCGAGAGGCCCGTATCACCGAGAAGCTTGAGAAGCAGCAGCGTGATGCTCGTGAGAATCGCGAGAAGAAGAAGCACACCGAATTCCTTCGAGCCATCTACAACCACCGACAGGAGATCCAAGAATCGGCCACTACGCAACGTAACAAGTCGCACAAGCTCGGCCGTGCCATGTTCGCCCAGCACTTCAACATCGAGAAAGAAGAGCAGAAGCGAATTGAGAGAACCGCCAAGCAGCGTCTGCAGGCTCTCAAGGCCAACGATGAAGAGGCATATCTCAAGCTGCTCGACCAGGCCAAGGATACCCGTATCACTCACTTGCTCAAACAGACTGATGGCTTCCTGCACCAGCTCGCCTCGTCAGTCAAGGCCCAGCAGCGCCAGGCTGCCGAGCGCTATGGCGATGAGACTGAGGCCTTTGTCGAGGAGGAGAGCGAGATTGATGAAGATGAAGAGAGCAGCAAGAAGATCGACTACTATGCTGTGGCACATCGCGTCCGAGAAGAGGTTACCGAGCAGGCGAACATCCTGGTTGGTGGAACGCTGAAAGAATACCAGCTCAAGGGTCTGCAATGGATGCTGTCCCTTTACAACAATAATCTCAACGGTATTCTGGCAGACGAAATGGGTCTCGGAAAGACGATCCAAACGATCAGTCTAATCACCTACCTGATCGAACGCAAGCAGCAGAGCGGCCCCTACCTTGTCATAGTGCCTCTTAGCACCCTGACAAACTGGAATCTGGAGTTCGAGAAATGGGCGCCTTCTGTCTCGCGCATCGTCTACAAAGGACCACCGAATACCCGTAAACAACACCAGGATAAGATCCGACAGGGCAAGTTCCAGGTTCTCCTGACGACGTACGAATATGTGATCAAGGATCGGCCGATTCTGAGCAAGATCAAGTGGTTCCACATGATCATTGACGAAGGTCATCGTATGAAAAACAGCAATTCGAAGCTTAGCGCAACCATCCAGCAATACTACAACACCCGCTTCCGCCTCATTCTCACCGGTACGCCTCTCCAGAACAACTTGGCCGAGTTGTGGGCCATGCTCAACTTTGTTCTGCCCAACATCTTCAAATCTGTCAAGACCTTTGACGAATGGTTCAATACTCCCTTTGCGAACACCGGTAGCCAGGACAAGATGGAGTTGACGGAAGAAGAGCAAATTCTTGTCATTCGTCGTCTCCACAAGGTTCTGCGGCCCTTCCTTCTCCGTCGTCTGAAGAAGGATGTCGAGAAGGATCTCCCTGACAAGACTGAAAAGGTTATCAAGTGCAAGTTCTCAGCGCTTCAGTCTAAGCTTTACAAGCAGATGGTCACTCACAACAGGCTTGTCGTTAGTGATGGCAAAGGTGGCAAGACCGGTGCTCGCGGTCTTAGCAACATGATCATGCAGTTGCGAAAGCTCTGCAACCATCCCTTTGTGTTTGATGTCGTCGAGAACGTCATGAACCCGATGAGCATCAGCAACGACTTGTTGTGGCGAACCGCAGGCAAATTCGAACTTCTTGATCGGATTCTGCCCAAGTACCAGGCGACTGGACATCGTGTCCTGATGTTCTTTCAGATGACAGCCATTATGGACATTATGGAAGACTACCTGCGTTACCGAAAGGTCGAATACCTGCGACTGGATGGCACAACCAAGTCGGATGAACGATCTGATCTGCTCCGAGAGTTCAATCATCCCGAATCGAAGTACTTCATGTTCCTTCTTTCCACTCGCGCCGGTGGTCTTGGTCTGAATCTGCAGACGGCCGATACCGTCATCATCTACGATTCCGATTGGAACCCCCATCAGGATCTCCAAGCCCAGGATCGTGCCCACCGTATCGGTCAGAAGAACGAGGTTCGAATTCTCCGTCTCATCAGCTCCAACTCGGTCGAGGAGAAAATTCTAGAGCGGGCCAGATTCAAACTGGATATGGATGGCAAAGTCATTCAAGCCGGTCGTTTCGACAACAAGTCTTCGGAGACGGATCGTGATGCCATGCTCCGGACGCTTCTGGAAACTGCCGACATGGCGGAATCTGGCGAGCAGGAGGAGATGGAAGACGAGGAGCTGAACATGCTGCTGGCCCGTAGTGATGAGGAAATGGTCATCTTCCAAAAGCTCGACGAGGAGCGACAAAAGACGTCGAGTTATGGTAACGGCCCAGGCTGCAGACCTCGACTCATGGGTGAGGAGGAATTGCCTGATATTTACCTTAACGAAGGAAACCCCATTGAGGAGGAGACTGAAGAAGTGGTGCTTGGCCGCGGCGCGCGTGAGCGGACCAAGGTGCATTATGACGACGGTCTTACCGAAGAGCAATGGCTCATGGCGGTGGACGATGAGGAGGATTCGCCCGAGGCAGCTGCACAGCGCAAGCAGGCCCGAAAAGACAAGCGCGAGGCGAACAGGGCGAAACGACATGGTCTGCTGAACACGACGGACGAATCGCCCGCAGCCAGTCGGGCCAGCACTGAGGAGATTGAGACTCCCAAGAAGCGAGGACGAAAACCCGGCAGCAAGAATGAAAAGCGCAAGGCGGCGGAGGAGGGCCATGAAGAGCCACCACCCAAGAAACGACGCGGCCCCCAGGGAAGGCCGAGCAAGGTCAGCCACAACGACTCTCGCCTTTCGTCGCACCAGCGGGAGATGCTCCAGAAGACCCTGCGGGTTCTGTATGATGGTCTCATGACCCTCGAGGTGGACGATCTTGACCCGCCGGCTGATGACGATGAGTCCGACGCTGGCGGGCGGCTGATCATTGGTCCCTTTATCAAGCTTCCTCCCAAGCGCGACTATGCGGACTACTACCAGATCATCCAGAACCCCATCTGCATGAACCAAATCCAGACGCGAATCAAGAAGGAGGAATACACGGCGCTGAGCGGCCTGCGGAAGGACGTTGAGCTGATGATTCGCAACTGCCAAACCTACAACGAGGATTCAAGTCTCCTTTACCAGGATGCTAAGACCATGGAGGTGAGTGATGATTACCCCCCCTGAGGCTGTGCTGTGGATTGCGGGATGCTAATACCAAGCAGGATTTCCTTCACTCGAAGTATCAAGAAGAACTGGCAGCGCACCCTGAACTCCAGGAGCTCGAAGATGGAGGCAAAGACAGCTCGGTGGCACCCTCTGGAAGTGGTAGCACACCGCAGGCCAGCGGAACCCGAATCAAGCTCATCTCGAGCAGCTCGAGGGAAGCGAATGGTGGTAGCACCGCCGCCCAGAGCGACGAAGACTGAGAGGAACTCGGCATCGTGACCCATGACCAGGGCGCTACTATCCCAAGAAAAGTGCTAGAGGACGTGGACGTCGCCTGATGGCATGGGTCTTTTAGGATTCAAAACGGCGAGTCCTGAGACGGGTCGGTTGTGAAAGGGGCGCTGATTCTTTGATGATATATGCAACGGCGTTGGGCAGGACAGGCACCATAAACATGTATTCGAGGACCGGGGAAGCGAGGACCGGGGAGGGGAGGAAACAAATACCATACAAAGATGGAGGTAATCCAGAGTCAGGACCTGGGCAGGGGCTCTGTCGCGAGGTTGGACTTTTGGACCACATCAAGCCTGCAAAGGGCCGGGGAGGTTTTCGCGACACTTGTCTACTTTAGATAAAGTAAACCTGTATTTTAATAGATGTTGATACGAGCACGGCTTTCGTTTGGTTAGTTGTGAGTATTGTTGAGGCGTAGGTAGTAAGTGTAAGTAATAAGCTGACTTGGCTCCGTTTCGTTGTGTTTCAAGGGGTTTGAGATTCCTGCTGTTATGTGTCTTGCTGCCAGTTGATTACGAGTAGGTAGGTAGGTATTTAGGTGTTACGCCTACAAGGCAACTGTCTGTGACTTTGTCACATGCACGCACCCTTCACTTGCCTAGAGTCACTGACGTTGCTTATGCTCACAACCTATAACAATCATTCATTTTCATCTTCCCAACCAACAGCTTGATGACAACTGAGCCCGACGGCGACCCAATAGAGCAGTGAAGAAGATACCACCTATTTAAAAAAAAAAAAAAAAAATGAGGAGGACACTGTTGCTTGTTTTCATCCATGGTTTCAAGGTAATAGCCCTCCGGATATTTCCCCGCGTTCAGCTGATCATCATCTAAAATCTGGTGCTGACGACAACCCGTCTCAACAGGGCGGAGAGAACACCTTTGGCCATGACTACCAATTCACAAAGGACCTTCGCGACCTTGTTGCCAGGGCACTACCCAAGATTGATGTCCGCGTCTTGGTGTATCCCAAGTATGAGACTCGGGGGGATCTAGGCCAGTGCGTGAGTCGCTTCCAAGACTGGTGAGTATCTATCTATCCATCAATCTATCCATCTGTCTGTCTATCAATCATTTCTACGGGTTTCTTCGAGGCTGTCGACTAGTCCCTTTTCTTACGCTGGTTCTAGGCTGCAAGAAAAGGTCATTGACTTGGAAGTCGCCGCGGGAACACCCTCGCCAACCGTTGACCCTTCTGTGCGGACTATCCTCGTCGGCCACTCGATGGGCGGCATCGTCGCCGCCGAGATGCTCATCAGCTTAGCGTCAGAGAGGCCAATCTACACCGAAGACGGCGTCGAGAAGTCCGACGCCCCGTCCTTCAACGCCCTCATGTTCCCCTACATCCAGGGCGTCCTCGCCTTCGACACACCCTACCTCGGCATCTCCCCTGGTGTCGTCGCCCACGGCGCCGAGGAGCAGTACAAGCACGCCACACAAGCTGCTACCTTCATGTCCGGCTTCAGCGGCATCGGAGCTTCGCTCTGGGGCGCGAACAAGGCCGCTTCGTCTTCGTCTCCATCACCGTCCCCCGGGAACAGGGCACCCGTCGGCGCATTGCCAGCGCCGCCCCCCGCGCCCTCTAACAGCGGCGACGGCGGCGGCGGCTGGCAGAAATGGGGCAAGATGGCCATGTACGCCGGTGCAGCCGGAGCTGTTGCGGCCGGCGGCGCCGCGGCGTGGATGCAGCGCGACCACCTAGGCGAGAGCCTATCGTGGGCGAGCTCTCACCTCGAGTTCGTGGGGTGTCTCGCTCGAGGCGAGGAGCTACGCAAGCGAGTCGAGTTCCTGGTACGGCTGCGGGAGGAGCTAGACGTGGGCTTCACGAACCTGTACACGCGACTTGGACAGGGGGCGCCGCCGAAGCAGAACGACGTTGTAGGGACGGTGCTGGGTCCGGACCGGACGTTTTGCAACTTGCCCAGGAGACAGGCGGCGGGTATGTGGAGGCCATGTGTGAATGATAAGGCGGCGGATGAGGTGTGGGCGCACATGAGTAAGTTTACAGTGTTGGTGTGTTATTGATGTGTTGTACAAGACTGACGAGATGGGTGGCAGATATGTTTACGCCGGCGAATAATCCTGGGTATGAGGAACTGGCGCGGGATGCGGCAGGGCAGATTTGCGAGTGGTTACAGAATGGGTGGTATGAGAACAGCACGGAGGAGAAGCCGCAGTCGCAGGAGGGTACTTTGTCCTGATGAAAGGGTGATGCTGATGGCTTCACGGTGCCTGGATGTTGTTGGATTACTGGGTTTTTTGTTTAGATCTTTATTCATTACAGTACCTGCCATCACTTATATCCAAGTGGTGATGGCTCTAGTCTAACCCCTTTTTCTCTTTCTGGGACCTGAAGCGTCGCCGGCTCCTTTTCTTTTCTTTTCTATGTTGTGCATCGATTCTCTTCCATCTTGGGTCGTCAGTCTATTCTTCACATCGTCTACTGGGCCTTCTGGCTCTGAGTCTTGGCGGTTCGCAAAACCTTGCGCCTCTGGCTCATCATGTGGGTGTAGAGAATGTATGATCCTGATATGTGATTAGCATCCAAGGCCTACTCTGCGCCCTATGAGACACCCTCGCCCACCGCACTTACCAGGAACGTAAACAGCTAGGATCCCATACAGCGCCCACTGGTACAGCTCGTTGAGCTCACCAGCCGGCGTCGTCGCCAACCAAATGAGAGCGCACTCGCTGGAAATGCCCATCGGGTACAGGACGAAGAAGGTGTTGTAGCGCAGCCAGACCAGCGGGCGGGGCTGGATACCGGACAGCGTAAGGGCAAAGTAGGAGTAGCGGATGATCTCGGTGATGGACCAGGCGACCAGCATGGAGGTGTAGAAGGGGGACTGGGCGAGGAAGGGGAAGACGTCGACGATGGCCCAGACGAGGAGGAAGCGCGAGGAGACTTGCATGGCGGTGGTGAGGAAGGGAGCGCGGACGACGCCTAGAGGTGAGGCTCAGTGTCAGCGATCTTCAGTCATGGACTCTCTTGTTTCTTCTTCGTCTTCTTCGTCTTCTGTTTGTGAAGCCATCAACATACCCAGGAGCGAATGCAGAACCTCCATGCCCGCCACTGTCTGCGTCCACTTCGTCCACTCTCCCACGCCTAGGTAGACGAATCCAGGTCCACGCAGACCAAAGAGCGAGAGTGTCCGACCAAGCACGACGCTCCATGCCACGGCGGAGGCGAAGTTGTAGAGGATGAGGTAGCCCTTGTTGAGGGCCGAGGGTTGCCGCTTGGGCTTTGCGGGGGCGTCGGAGGCCATTTCTAAGAGGTTTCGGGGGGTTTTGTGCGAGGAATTGAGGGCGTCAGCGAGAGGTGGGAAGGTGAATGGTATCGTTGGGAGTCGAGAGGGTTGGTTGGAGTTGTGTAGGTTGGTTGGACTTCTCTCGCATCAGCTTGCAGCAAGAGTATCTACCTATCTTGTCTCTGATAGGGGAGGTTTGTTGGTTGACCCACTAATCCAAAATAGGCAACTAGCTCATCCTCAACCTCAACTTCATCATCTTTCTAGGCACTTATCAATCCATCAAGAGCAGAATGTCGACGGACTTTAATTGCCTTTATCGACAATTATGGTTAACTAACCCTGAGTTTTCCGAATTTCCAAAGTTTGGGAGGATGTATCCAGCTCCATGACAACCAACCAAACCAGCTTTGGGCTGGGTTGGCTTGAGCTATAGAGGCAGACCTCCAGACTTCATGTATTGGAATCCAAGGGTCAGGGCTGATGCATAATATCCAGTTATTTCTTTCTTGTCTTGCTTGGTTGTTTGTTGCTGGTCCCTAGGTATAGGTATGAAATAGTATAGCTAATTAGGACTCACGCCTGTTTCATGAAAGTCCTGGATGCCTAAACGAGGCTGTGAACAGAGCACCTCACTCAACCTCAACACCCCAAATCTCGCCATGTCAGATCCCATAGTCGTCTTTCGTCGCCAATACTGCCCGCCGGGGGTAAAAGACATCATTGCCATTGGGACCGGCGCTTTCATCGGCGATGTTGACGAATCGACTGTCCTGAAATACCCCCATCAACCCGGCGACATGGAAAGCATCAAGCACGAGCACAAGATCTACAGCATACTTGGCCGCCATCCACGAATTATTGAGCAAAAGGGTCTCACGGATATCGACCTCCGTCTTGAACGTGCAGCAAACGGAACCATCTACCAATACATGGTCGAGTCCGGCGCACCCTCGCCTTCTCTTCAACAACGCATCGCTTGGTGTGGTGAAATCGCCGAAGGTCTCGACTATGTCCATTCCAAGAAGATCATCCACTGCGATATGCACCCTAGAAACATCCTAGTCGATCACCATCTTCACCTAAAACTCTCCGATTTCCAGGGTGAATACGTGTCAGAGGATGGCAAGCGCGTTACCAGCTACAGCGGCGAGCCCTGCAGATATTCCTTGCCCCGTGACGACGGTTGCGTGTTTAATTGGAAGACGGACATCTTTGCGCTGGGGTCTCTGTTGTACTTTATCATGATAGGCCACGAGGTCTTCCTGGACATTGCTTCCGGGGAGGAGGGGTGGTATGAGAGCATCGAGTCTCGATTCAATGAGGGCAAGTTCCCGGATGATCCCCATGCCTGTGCCTCGATTACGCAGAAATGCTGGGAGCAAGAATACGCTTCCGTGAGCGAGGTTCTTGAAGATATCAAAGCAGTCGAGAGGGAGGTGTTGGCTAACGGCGGACGCGAATCGTCTGGCGATGAGCAGCAGGCTCTTGGATAGAGATGCACAGGGCTGCTTACATAGGTATTGCAAATTGCTCTCTCAAGGCAATGACCATCATGGGATTGAATGCCAGAGACGTCCCTGCGGCTTATAGAATAATCGTGATTCTAGACGCGCAACATTAGCGATTGTTTCATAGTAGCCATGAAATGTATCCAGAGAGCTACCAAAGCATTCCATACCAGTATATCCATACTCAAGAAGCTGTCGTCGCTTCCTCAGCGAACTTTACTTCGGCTCGGTGTATCCTCATCTTCGCATCCAGCAGACCCTTCTCCGCTTCTTGGTACTCCTCCGTTGTCGCTTCCCTGTTCTTCAGATTCCTCACTGCCTGAACGGCGCGCAGCTTATCGCACACCAGCTCCCAGTACAGCCTCCTCTCCGTTCCAAAGTCCACGGCAAAGTCCCCAGGCACGGCGATCGCTCCATTAAGCGGCTCCGGCTGCTGGGTCTTGCCTTCTCGGTCTTCCGCGGCCTTCCTCGACTTTCGGAGGAACTTCTCCCTCGCCTCGTCTTGTTTCTTCTTCTCCTTCTTCTCCTTGAGACGTCGCCTTGCCTCCGCAAGGTCTTCCAGCTCTTGCGCCGCCTCAGCTTGTCGCTTCTCTTCCTCCTCGCGCATTCGCCTCTCCCCGTGTAGTCGCTCCCTCTCCTTCTCTATCGCCTCTTTATCCCGCTGCTCTTTTTCTTCTTTCTGACGCTTCCATGCGTTCTCGCGGGCTTCTAAATCGTCGACAAAGTGTTTGCGCTGCTGGTCCATGGCGTCGCGCTCCTGCTTGCGCAGGAGCGCTGCCTTGATAGCGCCATCATACGCCGCCCGCGCGGCAGGGTCGGACAGGACATCTCGGGCGCGCTCGAAGAGCTGCCATTTCTCGGCATCGAAGTTATCGCCAGCCTTGTCGGGGTGGTATTTCAAGGATCGCTTTCGCCACGCGCGGTGGATGTCTTCTTTTGGTGTGAGGGCGTCGACGCCGAGCAAATCGTAAAGGTCGATATCTTGCGATGCATATTCCTGTGCATACTGCAGGAGATCCGCCGATTTTGTGTCCATCTTGGTCTCGTCGCTTGCAAATCAATGGGTTGGTGGTATTGACAAAGTCGAGCGAGTAGGTAGGCAATGCGCAACGTTGGGAGGTCGGCGCAACAATATGGTTGGCGACTACGTAGGCAACGGAGGATGCGCGATGAAAGTCCAGCGAAAATGCTCACCAAGTGCCGAGAGTCGCCACCTGGAAATTAAAAAATGGGCAAGAAAGCACTCAGTATCGCGAGGATGAAATCTAGTTCAAGGTGAAGCCAGTTCCTTGCCCGAATAGTTCAAGGAATCGTGGTAAACCTTACCGCGAAAAAAGTCACGAGTTCAAGTCAACTATCGCGAGAGCACGTGATACCCTCAGGACGTCTAAAGTGGCATTATCAATAGCTTCCTTCACTGTTGAAACCAACTACAATGACGTATATTTCTCTAGCCACATGCAACCAAGAAGCGGAATATCAAAATAGTATCCAACATCAATCTAAATCGACAGCAAATGTCATGAAATCTAATTAACGAGGAGACCCTCCAACTGACTCTATCAAAGAGCTCGAAAACCACAACCTCGTCAAAACAAGGTCTCAATTCCAACGCCCCAAGACTCCGTACAAGAACTCAAGTCCCTCAAAGCTGCATAGTGTCCGCAAAGTGAAACACATTCGGTGACCCCGCAGACAACTTGAGCAGATACCTCTCATACGGACCCAACGGCTCCTCCACCATGAGCCGCTGCCTCTTGTCCGTATGCGCGCCCTTCTCACTACCCACGTACTCCCAAACCCACCGGCCCTTGCTCCAATCGTTCGGGTGTCCCAGAGCGTCCTCGTTCTCCTCCGGGTCCCAGCGAGCCGAGAAGGGCACCGGGTCGTAGTACTTGTCCTGGGTGCGCTTCACCTTCCAGTCGCCCTTCAACGCAGGACAGTCGTAGACGCTCTTATCGTTGAGGCCTAGGCCCTTGCACTGGAGGCGAATGCGCACAGAACTGTGGATGCGTTCGTTAGTGTCCTGGAGGAACCTCTCTTGATCGAGCTTTGTCTTGCGGTCTGTAGGTTTGTATCGGCCAGGTGTTCGGACGACTGTTCCCGAGAGCTTATAGAAGAGGCTAGATGCCTTGTTAATGGCTCCAAGGCCCCAGGGGCGCATCGGGGAGTTGTTCTCGTAGATGGGGCTCACTGCCCATTTGTCAATGATCTCCTTCCTCTTCCCAATCAGGCTCTTCTTCTTGGTGCCAGACGCCGTGTAGAACTTTGTGGTTTGCTGGAAGTAACGTTCTAGCGAGGGCAGGTCGAATTCGACCCCAATCGAGGCCAGCTGGTCCATCATCCCTGAAAAGGAGAGTCAGTATCCAAAAGAGACAACATCTTTGCATAGGTAGCTTCAGTAATCTCACA
This sequence comes from Fusarium robinianum, assembly GCA_013623725.1. NCBI lineage: Eukaryota > Fungi > Ascomycota > Sordariomycetes > Hypocreales > Nectriaceae > Fusarium > Fusarium robinianum. The sequence goes on along the minus strand of JABFFI010000961.1, from coordinate 5,147 downwards.
TGCAAGCGTGCTGTTGGCAACGCCCTGGTCCTCCCATCCACCACCGCAATTAGCATGATTCCCGGGGAACCAGACCTGTCTAAGATCCGTCGTCTGCCCATCCCCAGGCTGTCGCTCCCAAACCGCAGGGCTAAACGGTGGCCGAGTCTCATCTAAAGCAAGCGCCTGAAAAGCGTGCTCGATTCGGTCCGACAGGCTTGTGTCGTGCCACTTATACGTGCCCAAGAAGTCAGCTTTTTTTTCCCCCTTCGACACCCTTCCTCTCGTGAGTAGGTAGGTAAGTGGACAGGGTAGGACTTATTCATCGTTGTCGGCGCGTATGCCCAGCTTGTCCAGCCACGCGATCTGCGGGACTCCTAAACTACCCACCGTGTCCCACACGCAGACGGCGTTGATCTTGATGAGCTCGCCCTGCCCCTGTGCCTGCTTGACGCGGGTGTATCCCAGCTTCTCTAGCCGGGCCCGGTACTCATCTGCGGCCTTGGGCCCCTTGGGCTTGTTGGGAAAGGGGACGTCAGGGAACGGGTCTTTGTAGTCGTCGTCCATCCAGTGCTGCATATCCTTGAAGATCGGGTAGAAATGCTCCACGCCCTCCCGCGTAAGGAGGCCCAGGTTGCTAACTATGCCGGCCACGGAACGCACGGTGAAGGCACCTCGGGAGTAGCCGACAAGGATAATCTCATCTCCATCCATGTAGTTGGCGCATAGATAGGAGTATGTCTCGCGAACGCGCTAGGAGGGACGACATCAGTCGCGAATTTCGTCGCGTTGGGCGTCGGTGCAACTCGTGAAAAACTCACCTCTGAAAGCCCAAGGCCAAAAGCACCCCCTGTGATGCTGTCGAGGGTATTGCTGCCAGTCCCGACGCCCGACTCGTACGAGATGATCTGGAGCTTGCCATCGCTGCATCTTCGCTTGAAGCAGCGGGAAATACGAGTGACGTTGGAGGGCACCTGGAGAGTTCCCTCTCCTCCTAACAAACCGGGCTCCTCATATCCATTGTCGCTGTCCATCCATGTTCCATCGCAGCAAGCGATCAACCGCTTGGTTACGATGGGTGCCATTGTAGTTTGTTTTACTTCGTAAAATGTCGAAAGGAGCCAAGCCAGGGGGGAGAAAGCTCTGATATAATTACCGATTTCTTGGCAAGCGAGGCACGAAGCGAGGATTTTAAGATCAAAGGAACTTAGACGAGATAGAGATTTCTCGGCAATGGGGAAACCGGAGAATAGTCCGCTACATATATATATAGAGCATCAGGGGAGGATCGGTGGTGTTCCCTCCCCCCTAGACAGAACCACATATTGATTATTTCTCACGCCCTCCCCCCTCCCCGAACCAGGTGTCGACAGTACAATAACCCTGCCCAACTGAAGCGTTTTCGCCTGAGGGATAGAGACAAAATACGTAGCACAACCGAGAAGTCGCTTCGCCTAGTCTCAGCCCTCCCCGCCCCGGCCTTAGCTCGAGGGGTTAAAGTGACTTGGGCTGGGTTCAGTTGGAGCGAGCCATGGGCGGGAACTACCCCCTAGTTGTAAGAGTATCCGTCAATCCATACGAAAAAGTAAGATGACTATCCTCGAAAAAGACAAGCCCGCTTACTCTATTTCAGCGGGCTTTGTCAAAGCTGGTCTTTGTTGGACAACCTCTTCCAATTTCAAAGCCCAATCAAGCCCAGTCCATTAGCCCTGTGTCTTTTGGGTACAAACATCCAAGGGGGGAACGAACTAGGTAATAGGAAATGGCGGCCGGTCAAATGTGCAATGTGAGTCGTTATACCTTTTCAGCCAGCCGCCAGGTGTCGATCCGTCCGCCGATCTCTAGAGGCCACTCAACAACCCCCCGTGGTTCCCGTCTTGGGTCGAATCCGCTGGCCGAGAGCGACTCGTCGGTATATCCCGCTGCAGGTTTCTGTAGAGGCGGGTCAGCTGACAAGGGTCGGAATTGAGGCTTGCCAGGGTTGCGACACGGTACAAACAGACAGACAGACAGACAGAGCATTTATTACTTTGTAGATTATTGGTCCGCGATCGTCATCAGCTGAACGACGACAAATGATAGGAGAAGAAGATGTGCGTGATTCGTATGTAATTGGAAGATTTCTGTCTACCCATGCCATGTCTTATAACTCTGTTGCCTTTGTATTCCCCCAATTGTGGCCATCCCCGAGGCCTTGCTCAACGTGCTGGCTTCCCTCGAGATCTACCTCGAATCACCACACTCAAACCTCTAACCAAGTAAGAAAGTAACCCACAGAATAGATAGATCATCTACCCCGTATCTTTCAGCTCACCCAGTCAGGGTTCACCCAATCAAGGCTTACCTCAACCGCCTTCTCTCTACCGCCTTCTCTCTACCTCAATCCGTCCACATCACGCTCCCTCTTATCAGAGCCCTTCCGACATCCACCACACCACATACGACCACATCTGCTAGAGAAATCTGGATCCCGTCTGATCTCCGAGCGACAACCTGGCAAGAGTTGGATTAGTAGTTAGGTCGGTGACGACTAGCGAATCCCCGATGTTGTATGTTTCCTATACTTTTTGGGCCCATATTCCCCTTCTTTTTTTATGAGTTTCCTTCCCGTCGTGCGGCTTACATGGGAGCCAAGACTAATAAGACGCCGAAGAGAAGAAAAGCCATCGCACTACAACCCCCATGTGATGCCGTCATTCAGCCTCTGTAATCCCAGGTCTGACAAGGCTGGGACCACTAAATCGGACGGTTCCTGTCATGGGTGCCGCGGCTCGTCCGAGAAATGCCAAGCCAACTGCTTTCAATGGACGGACAATATCATGACAAACGTCAGACTGGCTGGGCATGGCTGCATATACTGCCAAGATGGACCTCATCTGACTGCGTCGGTCTTTATATCCATACAAGGCTGACAGGGACAGGCCGAAGAACGTAATTATCTACATCACACGCAGAGTTGGTATCACTCACGGGACTAACAACGAGTAAGAAGAGTTGGGGTATCTTTTCTCTTAGGTCAGACATGATAACCTCCTTTCTATCTGTACACCCTGTTTTACAGCATCCGACGAGTACCTCATCGTAATAGCCTCTCACTACCCCCCCACACACATACATCGATACGGTTATTGCTGCTGCTGCTGCTGCTGCTGTTGGCGCTGCTGCTCATGCTGAGCATCCAACCCCGTCCGTAACCACCCCGGCAAAAACGCCTTGACCTTGACACCGCTCCGGCTCCCTTCCTCACCCCACTCCAGCACAAACTCGTCCTCGGGCTTGAACGCCGCCGCCGCCGTCTCCCCCGGGAGCACCATGCCCGTCATGATCTCCAGGCGACACAGCCCGAGCCCAATGTTCCCCACGCCCTTGAGCCACTTGCCCGCGCTGCGTCCGCGCTTCTCGAACCGCCCGATGCTCGTGTCTCGCGGGATCATGTCCGCCGTGGCGCTCTCCAGCGCGCCGCTCGCGCTGTCGTCGGCGTGGTACTGCAGCGCCGTCGGCGGCGCGTGCTCCTTCTCGTAGACGACGCACGGCAGGATGCGCTTGCGCACCACGCCGCGGTGCTTGGTGCGGATGGTGAGCTCCTGGCCGACGTAGCAGCCCTTTCGGAAGTCGATGCCGTTCATAAAGTCCATGTTACTCTCCTGGGGAAGGGCGTGCTCCCTGGAAATCTCATCCTGGCCCTCCGCAACGCCATGTAGATATCGTCGGATCGTGTAAGCATCCTGGGTGCTTCGCTCGAGGTCGAATTCCGGGGCGTTCTGGTCCAGCTGCAGGAATCTATACCCGAGGCCAGGCGCTCGTGGGTCTTGAAGGTTATGCTTCGTAGAATTGACGATAGACTCCCAATTGGTCCCGTTTGAGTCATCCCAGGCGTGCCAGACCGTAGCTTCATCTTCGGCAAGCAGCCGTACAGCCAGCTTCGCTCTCAACTTGTACCGCTTGAGATGCTTGGCCAGCGTCGGCGCCTGGTCCGCATCCACCTCAATCAAGTACCCGGGCTCATCAAGTGTCCCAGAGGCACCATGATTGGGATACACAAACACATCGTAGAGCACCCTCCCCGTTGCGGTGAGGAACGCAGTGTAGAACCCATCCCCCCGCGGCTGTCCGTCCCGGGCACTCACATTGGCCGTCACAATTCCCTGCAGAAACTTGGCCGCATCGGGTCCAGCAATGGAGATCAACCTCCTCGAGGCCAACGACGTGATGCCCGACGTAGGCGGCGGAGGAGGGGATGTCGAGGTTGCGAATTGGCGTCGTTGCAGCCGGCAGCTACGGCAGACGAGGCCCAAGGGGATTTCACGAGCCAGAGCCCGTCCCGGGATATTTCGCATGGCGGACAGTGAGCGGTTTTTCCCAGATGGAGGGATCGGGGTTTAATTCTTTGCGCTTGGGGGTGGAGGAAAGAAAGTTGTCGCCCGTCTGGAACGGCGTTTTCGGCATAGCAGATTTACGAAATTTCCATTATGACGTACCCGAGGATCATGTGGACCGTGCGTTCTGGGGGAATTTTGGGACGTTGCGGACAACTCGGACCTGGCAACAGCCCGTCCTTTGGAAAGCCGAGAGACGGGAGAAGGCAATCAAGAATAATCTAGAGTCAATAAGGTCTAGACTCGATCTTCCAGTCAAAGGAGTCATTTCAAATAAGGGGGGTTAAGACGTTATTTCCGTTTCTCAACCCGGCGAGCACACCATCCCGACGGATAACTCGGAGACAACAAGGTCGGCATCATCAACAAACTCCGTCCGATTGACGATACCAGGTATGAATTAAGACATGTGCAAGATATGACAAGGACTCTCGAGATAACATGGCATGGAGTAAGAGGCCAGCCCAGTTGTCGTACAACACTCCAGATAACCTATCCAAGGTCATCCATCAGTCATCCCCCGGCTTTAAAACGGGAGCATGCATGCAACGCTCGATCAGCAGGACATACTTTCAAGCATGTATCCGTAAGCATTTCACAACAAACCGCATCATGGCGAATGCAACATTCACCATCAAAATTGAGTCACCGATGATAGCAGCCCTCGGTATCGCTTCCTTGGCCGGCCCCCCTCCCCAGCATCGCCGGCGACGGGTCTCCGCAGCCTCTCCTCCCTCCTCTCCCCCAGACTTTCGTGCTCCCCACAAGCCTCGTTTCAAAGAACACTCCCCC
>JABFFI010000960.1:0-17797 GCA_013623725.1 Fusarium robinianum | reverse complement strand
GGGGGGGGGGGGGGGGGGAGGGGGGGGGGGGGGTGCCCCCTCGTTTTGCCTTTTGAGGGGCCGAGGGAGAGGGGGGGGGGGGGGGGGCAGAACTTTGTTAGTGAGATCCCGCCCCTGAACGGGAGGCTTTATTTTAAAAAATGGCAGTGGAAGGAGGAGAAAAAAAAAAGAGAGAATAATTAAACCTAGCAAAAACTGGACATCGGGTCTCTTTTTTTCCCCTTAGTCTTGCTGGACCCCCGGCCAGAATATGGAGAAGCTGTCGGGCTATTCTTTGTCCTCTTTTTTTTCTTCACCTCATGCCCTTCCTCCTTCTCCGTTAAAGGCGGCTTTGTCTCGTGCTTCTTTCCGCCCCCCGATTCCCCCGTCCTCCTTGTTCCCCCTTTTGGAGGTTCGTCGACCCCAACAACGCTCATTTTTCTCGCGCTCCAGCCTCCGTCCGCTCCTTTTTTTAATGATTTACGGCTACTCTGCTCCCCCACAGGAGCCGCAATCCAACTACCGACATATCTCTCCTTCCGTTCACTCGTAGCCCGCACCGCACGCTCGTTTTCTTTCCCGATCTCGACTTCTTTCGTTCCCTCTAGCACTTTCTTCATCTCGTGAAATCCGTTATTATTTGTTTTAATCTGCTGCCGACTCGATACCTTCGTTCACAATGCCCGATTCAACCCCCCAGAGTGCCGACGCTAGCACCCCCAAGGCCAGCGCCCCTAAAGACAAGAGTTGCCCCTATTGCGGACAGGCCTTTACCTCGTCCTCGCTCGGCCGCCACCTCGATCTCTACATCAAGGAGAAGAATCCCAAACCTCCGGACGGCCTTCACGATGTCGATGCTATCAAGAAGCTGCGCGGCGGCATTACGAGGCGACAGCCCCGAGGCTCCATGGGCGGCAGACGTGATGTTTCGACTCCTGTTGGGACTCCCAAAGGCCCCACGAAAAGAGATCCTCCTCTCCCAGAAAACGATGGCTATCAATCCCCTGCGCTTCCCAAGGATGGCCAATACGCGGTCGATACCACCATGAAGTGCTCCAACGCCTTCCAGCCGACCTGGGAGGCCACGGGTGTCATCAACGACCTCCCAAAGAAAGGTAGCTGGGAGGCCGACGCCACACCCGAGCCTATGAAGCGCCCAGGGATGCAGCGCACCGTGAGCAAGCAGGCCATCCAAAAAGCCCAATTCGATGTCAAGCAAAAGCTGTCAGATGCCATGGATACTGCCCGAGCCGCGGAGCTGGCATTGCGAGAGCTTGTCAGCTCCTGGAGGGCCGCCAAGTATGTCATCACCGTCACCCTGCCCGGGATATTCTCTGGACCACAAGTTAACGCGACCGCAGGCTTCAATTCGATAACAATTCCATGCCCTTCGATTTCGAACCCCTCTCCCTCGATTTCCCTGCTCTCACGCTCCAATGCCTACAACCTCCCCCGACGCTGTTCTCATCAACCCAACATCCTACCTCGACATCCTGGGCTGTACAATCCCCCGGCCAGCGCGAGTTCGATGCGCTGCGGGCATTCTTCAAAGAAGAATTCCGAGTCTGGAAAGTGACATGCGCCTCCGCGACCACCGCCGTCACGGAAGAGTTCACATATCCTCCAACGACGGGTGTCTTCCGAGACGTGCGCGAGGCCGTCCGCAAGGCCGAAAATACTGCCGACCAGCTCGAGGCGCAAGTCAATGAGCACCTACAATCCGCATACACCGTGTGGGAGTCATTACCCATGCAGCGGCAACAAGAGCTCTGGATTTTGGAGCTAGCACGCAGCGTTGGGAGGAGACACAAGGAAGCGAAAAATATGAAGGAGCAGCACGAACGGCTCAAGCAAGAAAACTCGAACCTCAAGTCTCAGATCGAACAGCTGAATCGATTACAACAGCCCCGCGAGTTCAAGATCGCGACCCCGGTTACCATTCCCCTGGAGAGAGAGGTGCTTACGGCGCTCTATGAGCAAGGGGTCAGGGGCGGCAAGGGGGTGGGCTTTACCATGGATGACGCACATGTTGATCTCGGTTCAGTCGTCTCACGGTCTATTGAGCGATGGAAGACCGTTATTGCGTCAACAAGAGCCACTGCTTCAGGAATGAGCGCTCAAAAGTCTCTGGATCAGACTGGGCAGACCCCCGGGGGAGCTACTGTCAACGGCACCCAGCAGTCTGCACCGCAAGGACAACAAGCCCCAGCACAGATCCCCCCTCAAATCCGAGCTCCCCAGCCGCAAATGCAGACGCAGCAGCAGCAGCAACAGCAACAGCAACAACAGGTACAGCAGCAACAGGTGCAACTGCATCAGGCTCAACAGCAACAACAGCCGCAGCCAATACAGCTTACCAAACGGCCATCTGCGACTAGCATCAACGGAATGTCAAGCGAACAAGCTTCAAATTCGAGTTCCACGACCGCCCCGCCTTCCATCGAAGAGACCAGTGATCAAGACGCCGATGCCGAAATGGAAGATGACGACAGCTTCGCCATCATGAACACCTCTCCTGCCAAACCCCCTCCTCCAATGCAACAACAGGCCACGCTCGAGGTTCCTCGCACACGAGGGCCTATGCAACAGCGTGGCGCACCCGACCCCCGATTCATAATGCCCAACGGCACAGGTAGTCCTGTTGGCCGGACGGCCATCAACATGAGTCGCTCGATGCCCAACATGAACATGGCGATGCAGAACGGCGCGATCCATGGTGGTGATATCGCCATGGCGATGCAAGGCGTACGGGGCGATCCCATGTATATGGAATAGTCAGTAGCCAGGGGAGGCGGCGAAGTCTACAGATGACGGGACCACAACGTAATATGCCTAAACCAGGCACGAATCAGGGGGGGATATCTTATTTTAATGACCCATAACTCAGAGCGAGCATACCTAGTAACTAGCTTTGCTCATGATGTGTTAATATGACCACTTATTTGAAGCGTTCCTACAGACTCCTTTGACCGAGAGTTGTCATATCATTCCAACCCGCCGAAGTCGGATCGCTCGGACCCCGGCAGCCAGGTTCTTTGACTACGCATTGATCCCAATGAACGCCTTTTCATCTCATGTTGATGCCGTTAATAGGAGGAGTGGCTGAGTCACTCGGTCGACACTTCCTCTGGCTGAAATTTTACCCCGCGATTGTGGCGCGCAGACCATATTCTTTTCTGCCCCTCCAATGCCCTGATTCCATCCACCGATCCGCAACACCACAGCTTGACTCATTTTTGTAGCCAGGAGCAGAGATTTCGCTATCAAGAATCTCGACGCATCATCAACATTCCCCGCCACCCGGGCAACACTTACTTCGAGCGACGTTGGAGAACGCAATCATGGCTGACGAGGCTGCCGCTGCCCCCCCCACCGAACAGGTCGCCAACCTGCACCTCGACGAGGTGACGGGCGAGCGAGTTTCCAAGACTGAGCTGAAGAAGCGTCAGAAGGCTCGCCAGAAGGAGGAGGCGAAGTCGAAGAAGGCTGCTGCGCGACCAGCCGCTGCTGCTCCCAAGAAGGCTGGCGGTGCTGAGGCTGCCGAGAAGGACCTCACCCCCAACCAGTACTTCGAGATTCGATCGAGGAACATCAACATGCTCCGCGAGACCAAGAAGCCCAACCCCTATCCCCACAAGTTCCATGTCACCTACGACCTGCGAAACTTCGTCAAGGAGTATGGTCACCTCAAGTCCGGCGAGCACGCCCAGGACAAGATTCTCCAGATCGGTGCCCGAATCCACGGCAAGCGAACATCGGGCTCCAAGCTCATCTTCTACGACGTGCGGACAGAGGGCGTCAAGGTCCAGATTCTGTGCCAGGCCCAGGAGGTGCAAGAGGGTTCCCCCCCTTTCGATGCTCAGCACGAGCATCTCCGCCGTGGTGACATTATCGGTATCATTGGATACCCTGGCAGGTTCGTTAGAGCGATCGACCCAATTGATGATAAGAGAAAGAGAAAGCCATGCTAACGTGGTATACAGGACCGCCCCCAAGACCAAGATCGAGAAGGGCGAGGAGGGCGAACTTTCCATCTTCGCGACCGAGGTCGTGCTCCTGACCCCTTGTCTGCATGCCCTCCCCGACGACCACTACGGATTCAAGGATCTCGAGCAGCGATTCCGCAAGCGATATCTCGATCTCATTTGCAACGAGAGTTCGCGCAATGTCTTCATTACCCGATCCAAGATGATCACCTGGATCCGCCGCTACTTCGACGAGCGAGACTTCGTCGAGGTCGAGACCCCCATGATGAACCAGATCGCCGGAGGCGCCACGGCCAAGCCCTTCACCACCCACCACAATGAGTACGACATGCAGATGTACATGCGTGTCGCGCCAGAGCTCTACCTCAAGATGCTCGTCGTCGGCGGCCTGAACCGCGTGTACGAGATTGGACGCCAGTTCCGTAACGAGGGTGCCGATCTCACCCACAACCCCGAGTTCACCACCCTGGAGTTCTACCAGGCCTACGCCGATGTCAACGACCTAATGGAAATTACCGAGGACCTGGTTTCTGGCCTTGTCAAGTACCTGACTGGTGGATACACGACCACCTTCCACACTCAGACCGGCGAGACCTACGAGGTCAACTGGGAGAAGCCCTGGCCCCGATATGAGATGATCCCCGAGCTCGAGAAGGCCACCGGCGAGACCTTCCCGCCCGGTGACCAGCTTCATACCCAGGAGACCAACGAGTTCCTCCGAAACATCCTCAAGAAGATGAACCTTGACTGCACCCCCCCTCTGACCAACTCCCGAATAATCGACAAGCTGGTTGGCGAGTTCATCGAGGAGAAGTGCGTCAACCCCTCCTTCATCACCGGCCACCCTCAAGTGATGAGCCCTCTGGCCAAGTACCACCGCGAGATTCCTGGTCTCTGCGAGCGATTCGAGGCCTTTGTCTGCAAGAAGGAGATCGCCAACGCCTACACCGAGTTGAACGATCCCTTCGACCAGCGCCTGCGCTTCGAGGAGCAGGCCCGCCAGAAGGATCAGGGTGACGACGAGGCACAGCTCATTGACGAGAACTTCTGCACCTCGCTCGAGTTCGGTCTTCCTCCCACCGGTGGTTGGGGCATGGGTATCGACCGCATGGTCATGTTCCTGACTGACAACTACACCATTCGTGAGGTTTTGGCTTTCCCCTTCATGAAGGATGCCAGTGATCAGAAGAAGGACAAGCTGGCGGCTGAAGAGGTCGGCATTGAGCCCATCCCTGTTGAGGGTATTGGTGAGAGTTGCTTTTTATTTTGACCGGCGTGGACACATGGAGCGCTAACATGATTATCACAGGTCACAAATAAATGGGTAACTAAGAGCTAGCTACCTTACTCACGAGAGGCGACACAAGATGCATAGATTATCAATGGATCGATATAAAGGTTGCATGAAGCCAGTATGAGCAGGTGCTAGGCGTGTCTAAGTAGGCGTGTCTAAGTCGACGTCTGGGATGTCAAGTTTCTAGTCTATGGTTTATAGTGACAACATGGATCTAAAGAAGGCCCCTTTGGCGTAAACAGCCTAACCCATTCCGGTCCTTCAAGAAGTGCTCCAAGACGCCTCCTTTAGGGGGTACAGCGTCCCATGTAGCGAGGATACAAACATGCATCCCGCACCGTCCACAGCTTCATCAGCCAAGCTAAGAATCTTTACGACATGTCAGTTGCTCGGACCTTTCCCTCTAGGGTGTGAGTGGCTTGCTTACCTTTCTGCCCCGAGTCCATAGCCGCCGTGAGGTGTGGAACCATACTTTCGTTGGTCTGTATACCAATAGTAGCCGGAAGGATCAATGCCCTCGCGCTCGTATGCAGCCATGAGCTCCTCGTAGTCCCAGATCCTCATGCTGCCTCCGACAATCTCACCGACGCCCGGCATCAGTACATCAACGGATTCGGTTACCCGCCTGTCATCCTCAGCTCGTTGCATGTAGAAGGATTTGATCTCCGCTGGGAAATGTGTGAGGAAAATCGGCTGGTTGATTTCATCCGTCATCTTGCGCTCGGCAGCCTCCGCACTAGAAGATAGGCATATGTAAGCTTGGGCGATAAAAATCATGCCTGAGACATCACTTACATATCATCCCCAAAGACAAACTCGTTGCCCTCCTCGTTTTTAATGCCATGTTCCTGAAGCCACTGAATGGCATCGGCATAGCGCATTCGCAAAAACGGACGGGAGGGCTTAGAGAAGTCGGGGTTGGACTTTTTGATGGCTTCGGCAGCAACGGGGTTCTCGAGGGTCAAATCGACGACGCGACAGATGAGGTGCTCGATGTGCGACAAGAGATCATCAAAGGTAATAAAGTCCAGTTCTGCTTCCACGTGTGTGTACTCGGACAGCTAGTTACGGGCTTCGTTAGCACGCTGACGTGTAGATTCACGAGTGTCGGTCTTGATTTGTGCACCGAAATGACTTACGTGACGGCGTGTGAGAGACTTTTCAGCGCGGAACGACTTCTCAATGCAATACACATCGCCGAGTACGGGGAGAACAGTTTCCAAATACAACTGGCTGGACTGAGTCAAGTATGCCGTCTCTCCATAGTAGTCAAACTTGAACAGAGTGGCACCGCCCTCAACTTGTGTTTGGACGAGGGCTGGAGGGCTGACTTTCTTACAATCCAATTCTTTGTACGTAGTGTGAAAGGCAGACTCAACCACGTTGCGGACAAACATTATAGCGCTAGGCTTGTCATGACGGAGCGCGAGATGTCGCAGGTTGAGAAGAGTTTGTGTGTCGCCATCCGCCGGAACTTGAGTGGCGAAGGCATCGTCACCGCCAGGGGCTTTGGCGATGATTCTGAAGTAATCCGCCCGCAACTCACGATCAAGGGGTGCATGTGCACCGGGAGGAAGCTCCCAAAGCTCACCAGTGATTTCCATGGCCGTCTCTCGCGCGAGGGTCAATGCATCGTAAGTTTTCGATAGCTTTCCAGACAAAAGACATTGCATCTGGTGCAAACCTCGCCGGAGTGTCACGAAAACAAGCCCGCCCTGTTTCGCGAGTCGTTGCACGCGGCCTTGGACACAAACGCGGCGAACTCCAACCTGGCCATCTTCTGAGTTTTTGCGAAGCTGCCCGATGATCTCGGGGTCAGTGTCGGCAAGATTGATTCGAATGGGTTTGGGGAGGCTAGGATCGTCGACGATCTTGATGTTCTTGGCTTCCTCTAGAACTGCCTCCCGTGCGGCCTCTTCTTGAGCTTCCTTCTCGGCTCGCTTAGCTGCAGCTTCAACCTTTTTGCGTTGTACCGCAGCGAAGTTGGCAGCCTTCTTCAAGGCTGCCTTGGCTGCCGGCTTGTACTCTTCATCACCCGTTTTCTTGACCTGGTACTTGGTGTCAGGACCATGACGAAGGAAAGCCTCAGGTAGGGTCTTGAAAGGCGCCGATTCGGTTCCAGAAGTCTCGCTCCCGTCGAGCCCCTTCTCTTCATCAATAAAGATTGCAGTCATCTTGGACATGCTTCAAGAAACGGTTGGTGTAGAAACAGGGTTGGCTGCCCTGCTGCCAAATGAGTCAAACAGTCCAGAAAGTGGTACATGGTGGGGGGGGGGGCCTTGTCATCCGCGGGGTTCTAGAAGGTCGCCATGCAAGGCACAGCTGCCAAGTACTTCCAGAGAACAACTGTGTTAGTCTTTAGACGAAGGGTTCGCTGAACAGGGCACCGCTCAAAAGTTGAAGTAATCCGTGTTAGCGTCATGGCATGGCAGTGAGGTATTTGGGATGATATTAGGTAGGTAGATGGCTACTACGGCTCCTGTGCGAGTGAGGTCGCCGAACTCGGGACTGATGTTGCTGACGGACTGGTCCGACCTAGAAATCGTCCTGAGAGCTGACCTCCTCGGCGTCAATTTTGTGTAGGCCACAACATTCCACAGTAGTATCCAGAAATATTCGGATGTACAGGGTTATCTTACTTAACACAGAGGTACTCATCAAGCCCGATCGGTATTTATAGTACAGGTGTCAGGATGAATACTTATTAGAACATGGGCAGAGCAGACCTTGACACTTGAGGTATTGCTACTGAACTAAACAGGAAAACCGCCTCCAAACCCCAAGTAGGCAATCGTTCCAAATCCCCATCCAAAGCTGCACCGGCTATTGTTGGGTGAAGGTATTGCAGCGACGCTCCTGGCATCAATTCTCCCTCAACTGGTTCATTCAAAGCTTGCGACTCATAGGGGGTCCCCACGGCAGGAAAGACACAGGGGAGAGGAGAAATTGAAGACCTAGTCATAGTCATGACGGTTTCTTCAAGTACTATCTTAGGGCTACGAAATCTAAGCTCGACGACATTTATTCTCCTTGGGTAATTTGTTTTCCTCTGGGATGTGGCTGCTTTTTAATCTGAAAGCCAGTACTTCCATCTCAGGACCTGCCGTAGTGTCCACCATGTATTCTGACAGAGGCATGCACGGTTGACAGAGATTGTAAGTTCGTGTTGATGCAGCCTCCGAGTCTGGGCGATGTCGTCGATGGTCTGCTAAATAGAAAGACTCCTCGGCAGTTGGTAGTTAGATACGAGGTACAAAAGTCTACCTGACCCTTTCTCCTTAGGAGACTTGGTGCGGTTATTCAAGCATTATTACTCTACGTAACTAGACCGTTCTGATGATTTTATTGTTACGTTATTTGAGAGTGGCCATGAAGGGTAGATATGATAAGTGTTAGTGAGGGTGTAGGTTTCTCCAGGCTTTTGTCGTATGACCATAACATGGAGAGGGATTCACTTGATCATGAAAGAGCCGGGTTCCGCGAGCCCAGTGTGATATAGAAAGAAAAAAAAAAACTGCCTCTGAAAGGCTTAGTACGCAGAAATTCTTTATAGAGCTAGGTTTGTCTAACATGTTCATCTGATAAGATCTCCGAGGAGAGTTCTGTTGCGTGACCAACTCAGACCACCATCCCACCTTTGCCATGTCCATTCCCGCTGGCTCCTCGTTGGTCCCCACCCCCATCTATTATACATAGGTAGTTTGAATCTCATTTCTACACGCGAAAAGCACGTCCTTTGATGCTAATCACACCACCATCATGCCATCTACTTGGCAAGCTGCTTTAGGCGCTGCTGGAGAAGTCGCAGCGTGGGCTTGGGGACGTGCAGACGATGCGCCAGGATCAGCGACACGGTCAGAACACCCAAGCTGCCGGCCTGATGCACTGCGGCGAGAGAGATGGGGACCAGGTAGATCAGGGTTCCGATGCCGAGCGCAACCTGGGCGGAAACGATGTGGAGGAGGCCGGTGGAGCCGCGCTTTGCGTTCCGCGGAAGTATAGGTTTCACTCCCCTGGTACGGGCATAGATGAACAGCGCAGAGATGGCGCAGAAGGTGGCCACAGCTAGGATTCGGTGGTTCATCTGGACAGTGCTGGGGTTCTCAAGCATGTTGCGCCACCAGAGGTCGGAGTGGTCCTCCTTGCGCGAGTAGAAGGTGTCCCAGAGTTCCTTCTTGGGGGGGAAGAGGCCGAGACCCATCTTGGGGAACTCGTTGTAGATGAGACCGGCGTCGAGACCGGCGACGAGGCCACCAGACATGGCGGTGGTGAAGGTGAGGGCAGCGATGGCGAAGACGGAGCGGCGGAAGTTCTTGAGACCTGGGTGGCTCATGCCCTCGATGGCCTCGAGGGCGACCTTGGGGTTGGCGAGCCAGCGGTGGGTGCGCAGGACAGCGAGACCGGACATGAGCATCCACGCGTAGCAAACGAAGGCGGTCGCAAGGTGGGTAGTGAGGCGATACTGGGAGACACGAGGGTGGGAGCCGGGAGCGAACAGATCATCCTTGAGGCCGGACTTGACCATCCACCAGCCGATGATGCCCTGGAAACCGATGAGAGCAGAGATTCCGACGAGATTAACGGCCATCTTGGGGGTCACACGGCGTCGGGCGATGAAGTAGACAGTAGGGATGACGAATGACATGCCAATGAAGCGACCCCAAACACGGTGAAACCATTCCATAAAGTAGATCTTCTTGAACTCGTCAAGGTCCATGTGCGGGTTGAGAAGCTTGAATTCGGGCGAGGCACGGTACTTTTCGAACTCGGAGTCCCAGTCGGCGTCGGACATGGGAGGAAGCGAACCGGTGACAGGTCTCCATTCTGTGATGCTCAGACTGCGTCGCAAGTTAGTCCCAGGGCCTCAATCGCAATCTCTCGAAAGCTGTAAGACTCCATACCCAGACTCGGTCAACCTTGTGAGGCCACCGAAGACGACAATACCAAAGACACTGATAGCGCTACCAACAAGCCAGTACCCAACACTCTTGGAGTTGGTCTCGGGCCAGGCCTTCTTGGCCGCCTCGGAGACGCTGGGGCCGGTAGCCCGGGCAGCCGCCTGCTCGGCGATGTTGCCCATGGGCTTAGCGAGTGTAGCATCGGCGTAGGATCGTGAACGGATGACGTTGAGGATACGGGAGGGCATGCTTCGGGGAGCGGCGCCACGGAGGCACTGATTGCAGACGAAGAACTGCGAGGGCGCCGAGGCCGAAGCCCGGAGGAGTAACCTCCTCAGGCCGGGGGCGAAGGACGCCATGGTTAGGAAGTTTGGAGAGGAATTGGCAAAGCAGATGAAGCTTTGAGAGAATACTGGAGAAGAAAAAGAAAAGAGAAGAAGGAGGGGGGGGGAGGAAGAAGAAAAGCGGAAGATCTGATCAAGTTCCTGAGGTGGTGGTGGTCCCCCCCAGTCATACGAGAGACGATAAATTCGACATCTGATGTCCGTTTTTTTTTGGGGTCTCGGCGCCGGGGTGCGGGAAACATGGGACACCGACATCCCTGGAATAGGGCGCCATTGATAGGTGCATCTCCGCGCTAGATGTTTCCTTCCGAGAGGTCCCCCACTATACCTAGAGTTTCCAAGTTCTTCACCGCCAAATTTTCCAAGACGGCAGAAAAAAAAATTGGAGGGAGAGGATCGAATCGGACAAAGACAGACAGCCCACCACCAAACGGCACATGCACAAGACGCTGTCGAGCTGGGCATACAACTGAATCGTCTAAAAAAGAAAGAAAAACCACCCGAAAGACCACCAGGGAACATACGACGATGGGTGGACGACAGGCCCATGGAAGGCCACTCATGGCGGCCCCCAAGGCCAAAAGGGTTATCAACAAATCCAAGGCGAGATCACAAAAGAATGCCCTCGACGCGTTCGGTATTGCGCAGGAAAATTTCGCACCCAAGATGAAGCGTACGCCCCGAGCAAGGGAGCTGGACGCCGAGATTGAGAAGAAACACGGTCGAGACGACGATGATGAGGAAGAGGACGACGACGACGAAGACCCAGAACCTCAGAGGAAAAAGGCGAGGGTCCAAAGAGGATCAGCTGCAAACGACGATGCCGAGTATGGAAGCGATAGCGATGGTAATGAGTGGAGATTGGGTGGACTACGGGAAGACGACGAGGACTCTGAAATCGAGAGTGACGATGCGTTTGGGGACAGTGATGAGGAAAAGTTCCAAGGATACTCATTCAGCGGAAGCAAGTCGACTCACCACAAGGTTAGGGTCCTCGACAAGCAAGCCGTCCTTTCACCAAACTAACAGGCCACAGGACGATGACTCGGAAGACGATTCGCAAGACGACGAAGGACAGACCCTTGGTGAAGAAGCGATCGATCTGGCGACCGCCCTGGATCAATTCGAAGAAGACTCAGACGACGAACCAGAGGGCAAGGACGAGTCTGGCTCGGATGATTCAGACGACGACTCTGATGAATCTGACGGGGACGATGAAGACAGCAACGACGACGACAGTGACGAAGAAGCAAACCACGAAAAGTTGCAGGATCTCCAAGGTATCATCAAAAACTACGGGGGTCAGGAAGACGAAGATGATGGCAAAAAGATCGCGAAGCCGAAAATCCAACTCGGCGATCTGGGTCTATCCGGAATCAGCGATCCCTTCGTGAAGAAGGCGATGAAGCTCATGAACAAGGAAAGTAAGGAGACTCGTCCCGGCGCGGCCAAGAAGCTGGAAGTCCCACTGGGGAGGAGGCAGCAAGACCGCCTGGATCGAAGTGCCGCCTACGAAAAGACCAACGAGACGCTGGATCGGTGGAACGAGACGGTGAAGCAGAACCGAAGAGCTGAGCATCTCGTCTTCCCTCTGGCGCAGAACTCGGCGACTGCGGGCCTTGACACGACCGAGATCCAGCCCCTGAGGACGTCGAACCCGAGCAACGAGCTAGAAGCCACCATCATGGGTATCATGATGGATAGTGGTTTGTCGTTGGAAAAGCCCCAGAAGCCCAAGGAGAAGGAGTACGATGAGGAGGGGAATGAGCTTTCCCGCAAGGAGATACAGAACCGGAGACGCATAGAGCGTGAGCTCAACTCCCGCGAGGCCAAGCGGGCGAAGCGAATCAAGAAGATCAAGAGTAAGGCGTACCACCGCGTGCACCGGAAGCAGCGCGAGCGCGACGAAATGGCCACCAGGGAGGCCATGGAAGAAGCCGGCGAGATCGATTCGGAAGCCGAGCGGGAAGCCCAAGACCGTCGACGCGCGCTGGAACGTGTTGGCCAGAGACACAAGGAGAGCAAATGGGCCAAGATCGGGGCCAAGACGAAGCGGGCCGTCTGGGACGACGACTTCCGCGCCGGCTTGACGGAGATGGCGCGGAGGGATGAGGAGCTTCGAAAGAGGAAAGATGGTCGTACTGGGGGTGATGATGAGTCGTCCGAGTCGGATAGTGATTCCGATGGTGGCGATGCGTCGTTGCGGCGACAGTTGGCGGAGCTGGAGGAAGACGACGATGAGCCCCAGACCGGTCTGATGGCCATGAAGTTCATGCAAAAGGCCGAAGCTGCGAAGAAGCAGGCCAATGATGCGCTTGTGAAGCAGATCCGGAGAGATCTTGACGGCGAAGACGGTGTCTCTGAGGATGAGGAGGTCGAGGAGGTCGGAAGGCGGCAGTATGGGGCTGCGGATGGCAAGGCCTTTGCACCTACTCAGGAGAAGAGTTCTCGATCAGTCAAGAAGCGAAAATCGGCGGACGACGAAGACGAGGATGAAGACGACGTGGTGATAACCACCAACCCTGCCATCCCCAACATCACCTCCTCCGCCATCCCCACCCCCTCAGCAGCCGGAGCCTGGTCTAGCGGCGGACCCCGCCGAAAGAAGAAGGGCCAGTCAGACACGCGCATCGAAGACCTCGACCTCACATCCAACGTCCTTGTGGCCTCCCGTCCCAGCAAACCGAAACCCAAGTCCAAGCCTGTCGCCGACGACGACGACGACGACGACGAGACCTCAGCCTCCGAGTCCGAGTCCGAAACGGAGCAGCACCTGCCCCTCGCCATCCGCGACCAGGAGATGGTGGCACGAGCCTTTGCGGGCGAGGACGTAGTTGGTGATTTCGAGCGCGAGAAGGCCGAGGTTGCGGAGGAGGATGATGACAAGATCGTGGATAATACCCTGCCTGGATGGGGATCGTGGGTTGGTGACGGCGTGAGCAGTCGAGAGAAGAAGAGACACCAAGGTCGGTTCCTCACAAAGGTGGAGGGCGTCAAGAAGAAGGACCGTAAGGACGCCAAGTTGAAGGATGTGATTATCAACGAGAAGAGGATCAAGAAGGTAAGCGTTTCCCCTTTTTTCCCCCCCAGCCTAGACCTCTACTTGACCCCAGGTTTAACTAACGACTCGCTCTAGAACGAACGCTACCTCGCCTCCCAACTCCCACACCCCTTCGAGTCCCGCGAGCAGTATGAGCGCTCTCTGCGCCTGCCCGTGGGACCCGAGTGGATGACAAAGGAGACGTTCCAGGACAGCACGAAGCCGCGGGTGTTGATGAAGCAGGGCATTATTGCGCCGATGTCGAAGCCAATGATATGATGTGTCTGCATTTGCAGGAGCATGGAAAGTCCGTAGAGGGTGTGATATACCAGGGCATTTTAGAGGGATATATTAAAAGGGGAATGGGAATCAAAATTTAAGTTCATCCATCATCCAGTTATCGGCTGATAAGCTTGTCTCTTTCGACGAGTAGAACACAGAGGCTCTTCTAGAGGAACTCATGTATCGTTCCTAGGTATGATATGCCAAGATGTTCTCGCCAACTACTAGAGAATTGGCCTCCGATACCGTCACAATGATGATTCGTTCCCCATCGCGCGGGCTTGATGTCTTCAAATGAAATTCATTAACCTACTCGCTCTCTCTCTCTTTTTGCTAAAACACCCACCTCCTCGGTTATACGACCTCGCAGTCCTATACTATAGACAAAGAACAAATCAGTAGCGCGAGTATGGCGACATTGAGCGCTTGAGCTCCCCCAATCTCCATCTTAGACACAATGAAAAGTCGCTGATGCGACAGTGTGATACTTTTCCTCCACTTATATCTTTTTTTTTCTCTCCTCGTGAATCCCCTGATACCGGGGGTCTGCAAAACAGTCCTGTCCAGCTGGACTGATTTCATACTAATACAAAGACGAAAATTGACCAAGGAAATTACAGGTATCGAGGGCAAAACGTATTTTGACAATACCAGCCGGAATCGATGAGCGGTATTGTCTGTAGGCAGCAGGAGCCGCATCTTGTTTGCAAGCAGCCATTGGGCGCTGCAATGTTTTTGATCGAGTAGACGTGTGTGCTTCTCAGGGATGTGAGAATAGCCCCAAAACTGGGGTAGTCAAAATTGACAATCAATTCGAGATGAAAACAATTGTTCAGCTGCTGAAGGCCTTTCCAATGGCCTCGGCGGGGGTGGCATAGAAAGCCAGGGCAATGATGGCGTAAAGACCGAGAAGCATAGCGCCCTCGAGGTAGTTGGACCTGCCGTCCTGAACAATGTAGGTAACGACAAGGACGGAGACGGCGAACGCGACGGTTTGGACTGTGAGAATCGAGATTAGAAGTGAACATGAGATGTGCCAATGCGACCAAGACTTACAGGTCTCAAAGTGGAGAGACATATCCCGGCCAATGATCCAGCCAACGAGAACGAGGAAGGGAGTGACGAGCAGGGCAATCTGGATGCTGGAACCAATGGCAACACCCATGGCGAGATCCATCTTGTCTCGCACAGCGACAACGACAGCGGTGACATGCTCGGCCGCGTTTCCAACGATGGGGATCAGAATCAGACCAATGAAAGCCTTGCTGATACCAGCGGTCTCGACAATATCGTCAATGCTTCCGACGAGGAACTCGGCGCAGACGGCAACAAGGAGGGTAGTGACGACAAGGACCATAACGGCGGGGATAGGGCCCAAAGCTGGCTCCTCGGGCTCTACGTGCTCGCTGGCCTGGTTCTCGGCATCGAAGAGGTTGCTGTGGGTGCGCAGCTGGAAGACGAGGTAGAGAACGTAGAGCAGAAGCAGAATGATAGCGGTTCCGCGCGATAGGGTGAGAATACTCTTAGTCTGCTGATCCGGGTCGCTTCGGTCGAGCGCAGTGTAGAGCTGTCCAGGTTAGTCTACGGAGCTCATGGGAGCTACACCAGTTGGCAGATCGACTTACAGCAGCGGGGATAATGAGCGAGGCCGAAGAAAGGGTCATCAGAGAGCAGGTGGTCTGGGCAGTAGCCGAAGAAAAGACCTGCTCGGTTCCGGAACCTGACTGACCCCGGTGAATCATTCCTCCAAATAGGAAGCACATTCCCATAACCAGGAGCAAGTTAGACAAGATAGATCCAAGCATGGAAGCCTGAACGACCTCGATCTGGTTATCCATAAGCGCAGCAATGCTGACCTGATTATCGTGTTAGCGTCCCCCATTCAGATAATAATTGTTGGGAGGTGTGTCGTACAATCAATTCGACAGCGTTTCCAAAGGTCGCATTCAACAGACCACCCATAGTCTCTCCAAGCTTGAGCGAAATCTCTTCGGTCGCAAACGACAGGACGGCGGCGAGGGGAATAATAGCAAAGAAGTTGATGGTGAAGATGGCGGTTGAGCTCCATTCCAACAAACCGGCGACGATGCCAAGGGGGACCATGGGAAGGAGGATGTTGACGGGGCCTAGAGGAGAGCGCATCATGTCAGTCGGGCGAGTAAACATGGGATCCCAATGGGCGCAAACATACTGCTGTACAGAGTAACCTTGGTGATGTGCCAGATGTAGATGAGGGTTCGGAGAGCAGCGTTATCGTTGTCGAGGCCAGGAGTGTGCTTCGGATCAAACAAGAAGCTCATGGTGCTGGAACCGCGGCTGAGGCTGACACGGCCATTGCGGCTGCCTCCGTTGCGGTAACGCCCTGACGAGACATCGCCGTTGATGAGCGGCGCCGTCTCGTCGAGGGCGCCACGGTCTGAAGGTCTGCCAGACATTTGTCGTCGAATGGAAAGATTGAAGGATGGATGAGGTACTGTTTACGGTGAATCAAGACACCGGCATGGTCAGCTTTCTGATGATGAACGACTATTTTCTCTTGCGATTGCGATTCTGAGACTTGGGGGGGAAACCCATCGGTGATGATGGTGGTGATGTGACAAGGGAAGGACTCCGCGGCGACGGCAGGGCGGCAAACGACGAACAATAAGCGGGCAGAATATGCATGCAGTAAGTGATAGCTTCCTCGATTGGGCAATACCCGAGCGGAAGGCTGGCTGCCAGGCTGACTGGCCTTCGATCAAAGGCCGGCTTGGCTCTGGGACAAGGAAGTGGGCAAGTCTGGGCGTATGGGGAGAGTGGACATGTGGGCAAATGGGCATCGGAGAAGGGTCTTTTGTTTTCTCGGCAGGGGTCCCGATGTTTTGTATCAGGCAGTTCTGTCTGTACCTTGGGAGTGTGGATGTTTGGACGGGAGGGACAGTTGAAGAGGAGGATCGAGAGGTTGAAGGTACCGAGATAAACGGGGAGAGAGGAGAAGGGGGAAGTGTGAGAAAAGGAACAAAAACAAGGCAAGAAAAGCAGGGCTTGTATTGCTTCAGAGGGAGGGTGTCGTGGAAATTGGATGTGGTTGTAACGAGCAGCGAGAGGGGACTCTGGTGATGAAATCCGGGAACTTCTTGTCTCTGGTGCAACAAGGAGAGACAAAAGAAGAGCCAGATGGGGAATGAATGGTACGGCAAGGTATGGGTGAAGTGTATCGTCGGATTCTCGTGTGTACTCACTCACTCAACTTGGACCCGACGGCAGTGTCTGTCAATCGCTTCAAACCTGGACGACGATGGTTGTCTGGTCCCGGGGAAAAAGAAGAGAAGGGGGGGGGATCAAGGCTGAATAGATACCCGAGAGAGAAAAGCGAAAGAGGTTGATGGGATTGACAGTGCGTTCGTGTCGTGAGTGGCGCGGATTTGAAGCTAGTTTGTCTTCTTTCTGGGGCTGCGGCTTGTTTTGTGCAAATGGGGGGGTGTGATGTGCGTCGTTTTGAGTGGCAGAGAGGGTGGAGGGAGGGTGTGTGAGAGGGAGAAATGGAAGAAGAAGAAGAAAACAGACGGACTACCTATGGTACTGCTGCCTTGGTTGCTAGCCTTGCTGCCCGGATGATAGGTAGGTTTTGATAATGATAAAGGTGGTTGGTTGGTGGTGGTAGTGTTGGTCTTGGGTGTTGGTGATGGATGGAGAAGTAGAACGGGACAAAGATATGAGGGAGATTGAGATGGAGAGAGAAAAGTAAGAAACTCTAATGGTTGTTGTAGCACTCACAAACCATGATGATGGCCTGGCTTGTTGGTGGTTGGTTCGTTAGTCGCTTCGTTAGAGCTGTCGGTCGGTCGGTCGCTTGTCGCTGGTTGAAATGCCGTCGGTCAACAACAGCTCTGTTTCGGCGGCGGTGCGATACGAATCGAAGAAGCGAATGAAGCTGAAAGCTGGCGATCCCGAGACCAAAGATCCAAGGGGGGGGGGGGGGTCGGGGGGGGGGG
>JABFFI010000955.1:0-26661 GCA_013623725.1 Fusarium robinianum | reverse complement strand
CCCCTCCTCCTCCTCCTCCTCCTCCTCCCCCCCCCTGTGGGTTAAAAGCCAGACGGTCTCGCACCCTGCCGCAGAACACCTGGACCACCACCACCCCCCCAAGTTCTAGGGCACTCGCACACATAACGATCCATCCCCCTTCTCCCCGAAGGAACTTGCTCGAGAAATCATCAATCCTCGCCCATTAATCATGGCGGCAGTCTCGGGTCCAGAGATGTTGGTGGCTACCCACCATCAACAGCACCAACCACAACAGAGCTCTATCCTCGAACCAGCAGGTAAGGATCTTACTTTTTCCTTTCTTTTCTTTTAACCCTTTGGCTCCTTCTCGAGAAGTTATCGTCAACCATGCCCAACTTGGCAATGAAACCCACACTATCGACTCCTTCAATCCATTCCCATCAACCCAACTCACCGTCGCCTCCCGATATCCTCCCCCCCCCATCTTATCCACTCCCGTTCCATTTCCACCCACCCCCAATTCTCCCTCCCCTCTTCGGTCTCGCGTCTTGAGTTTAGTCATTTATCGCCTCCCGGAAACGAAAGAGCGCATCTCCGTGGATCGCGAACGGGGAGTGACGTGATACCGCTGGGGTCCCCATCCTGTCAAACTGCGGGAATCCGTCACTCGCTCAAGGGGAAAAGAAAACACAATGCGTCCAACCAGAACCCCGTCGCATTGAGCAAGCAGCCCAGCCCTTGATCCAATTCATCCCACTGGCCACCCTTTGGCTCGTTCTGTTGCCTGGGCCCTTGGTCAACTTCCGGGGGAGGGATCTCATTGCATCTCATCCCTGTCTCGCTTCACCTTCATTCCCCTGCCTGATCTCTCTTTTCTGCCTCGTGCGCCGTCTGGACCCGAACCCTAGTCATCCTTCTGCCCTATTTCCAACTCTTCTTCCCATGAAAAGTAATCCCTGCATTGCTGACGTCTTTTTTTTTCCGCCTTCGCCACAGATAAAGCTATTATTGCCGCTCCTCCTTTGCGAACGAGTTTCTTGTCCGCCTCAGCGCCTCGTCAATTTGCAACTGACTTGAGCGACTCAATTGTTCTAGAAGAAGGCGGCGAGTCTGGAAGCGAATCTGTCATCGAGCCCGTTACCCCTGTCAGCGGACGTCAATCCCAGGACTTTACTCTCCAAGGCGGAGACCTCCCGGACCTTCAAGTCCTTCAGTCATATCAGGCACACTCTGTGTCTTCGTCCACCGCCGCCGTTCCTATTCCTATTCCTGGAGCCAACTACACCGCAACCGGCACATCCCCAATCAAGTCCCCCCTTCAACCTCAAATCTCTCGTCAAGAGTCTCATACCGAGTCCAATACTCCCAGGACCTCGGATCCGGACGTTGCTTCTACTGGCACCCCGCTTTCCCGGCGTTCCACCCGCGGCTCGACCTCGAGTTTCAAGCGCACAATGTCGAGCATCTTCCGACGCACTACCTCACAGGCCCAGATGGCGAGGGAGTCTGCCATTGTTGATACCGCCCCGCCATCCGTCGTATCTGCTCCCGCCGAGCCCATCACCAGTGGTCAACAGCGCACCGCAAAATCCCGTCGCTTCTCCCTCAACCGTTCCTCCGCCACAACCCGGTCAAACTCCCCGCCTTCACCAGACTCACCCCTGGAGATGGCACACAGCCGGGAGCGCTCTTCCAACGGCAGCCTCTTTGCACAGCCTGAGTTTTCCAAGAAGAACCGTGCTTCCACAGGCCTGACCCTTCGTGGTCGTGCCGTCAACTTTGTCGGTTCCACCGTTGCACGCAACACCAACAACCACCATGTTCGACCTCAGCTCAGCCGCCGAGCTAGTAGCTTTGACGGTAGTCGCCCAAGCACACCACTACCCGCGCCGGCTGAGCAAGATGAGACGACATACCCTCCCGAGCGCCTGCCCTGGCCTCTGCCTCCCGATTCCGGAACCGGTGCCAAGGCCCGACGAATGAGCTTGAGCCTCCCCGACGACTTTGCCGTGGACGTGATTGAGCTGCAGCAGGAATTCGAGTACCAGCGCAAGTTCCTCGGTCGTCATGGTAAGCATCTCGGCAAGGGTGCTGCCTCCAAGGTAACGCTCATGATGCGCAAGGGCTGCCCCGAGGAGCTTTACGCTGTCAAGGAGTTCCGCGGAAAGTCGCATCGCGAGAGCCAAGGAGAGTACGAAAAGAAGATCAAGTCCGAGTTTAGCATCGCCAAGAGCCTGCACCACCCTAATATCGTCGAAACGATCCGTCTTTGTACCGATCACTCTCGCTGGAACCACGTCATGGAGTACTGCTCGGAGGGCGACCTATTCAGCCTGGTCCAGAAGGGCCACCTGAAGGGTGATGAGCGCAAGAAGGACCGCCTTTGCCTGTTCAAACAGCTGATCCAGGGAATCAACTACCTCCACGCCAACGGCATTGCCCACCGCGATATCAAGCTCGAGAACCTCCTCATCACCAAGGATAGCAAGCTCAAGATCACCGACTTTGGTGTTTCCGAGGTCTTTTCCGGTACCCACCCTGGTGTGCGTGAAGCTGGTGGACAGTGCGGCCGTAACATGGGCGAGCTGCGTCTCTGTTCACCCGGCATCTGCGGCAGCGAGCCGTACATTGCCCCCGAGGTTTTGGAGAAGAAGTCGGCCTACGACCCACGTGCCCTCGACGTCTGGGGCTCCGCCATCATCATGATCTACCTCACCTTTGGAGGCGCCATTTGGGCCCGTGCTGAGCCAGGCAATATGCACTACGACAAGCTCGTCGACGGGTGGAACAAGTGGTACAAGAAACACCCCGAGTGTGATGCCTGCATCTCCGAGACCGACTACCCCAAATGCTACGCCCTCGACGTTGGCGTTAGCCCCCCCGCCCTTCGCCGCCTTCTGCTGCAGATGCTTAACCCAGATCCCAAGAAGCGCATCAGCATAGACGGTGTCATGAACAACCGGTGGCTGAAGAATGTCGAGTGCTGCCAATTGGAGTCATACGAAGACCCAACCCAGCTCATCGACGCCACCAAGAAGGACGCCACTAAGCTCAATGGCAGCAAGATCTTCTGCCACAACCACCTGCCCCCGAAGAGCCTGGGCTCCCACTCGCTGGGTAAGATGCCAGGCCAGCCGGGCTATTAGACGAAGTTACGAATGTCGATGAGCCAAGACTTTTTTTCTTTTTTCCTCTTTTCTCATATCTGGTCCAATTGACCTCATTGAGCCTCCCGAAACCATAATATGGCTCATGGGGGAATGACGTTGGGATCCTGGGTTTCTTTCCTTTCTGTCTATTCTCGACTGCCAGCAAGGCGGCAAGTTCTTCGGAGCTGTGCGCCTTGGGCGGAATACATGCACCTACAACGGCGTTAAGCGGCGATGACCATGAACAAGGGGGGACTGGACGGCCCGCATGGTCAGGAGTTGACTTTGTTAACCCTCGTTTCGTTCTTTTTTCTCTCATCGATTCCGTATTCTTCAAGATATCACTATTGGCATTTTGGTGCCAAATTCCACGTTCAAATGTACATATCAGACGACAGCAGACTGAGTCGCCCCAAGATCACGTCTTTTTTTGACCCCCACATTCTTTGGGCCTGAGACAAGGGGGGTGGAGGTCCCGCGAGGCAAAGTATCAAGCAGACTTTAATACTTCACTTTGAAACTGGTCTCTTGTTTGGGTGGATGGTTGTATATGGCGATGCGACGGATGAAAAGTTTCAAGATGGTGACAATATAGAAGATTGTCTATCCATCTGGTTTGATTGTTGTTGTTTTCTGATGATCATCATGTTGCAATGCGCCTTTTCTTCGCATCTGGGGGATACGAGAACCTGGACGGTAGAGGATTAGCCAACACTAGGTATCTGGTCTTTGATTGCGAGCAAGCATAATAGAGACACTCTGCATTGACGATCCATGCAACAGACGTGCCAAGGTTCTCGGCAGCAGCCGTAACGTCGGGTGTTCTTGTCAGGTGCTTTTGCTCATGTAGGCTCTGCAGCATGTTGGTTGTATCCCGCGTGGCGTGGAAGTTGCACTAAACACGTTGCAGCTCTATCATCCTCCGGATGCTTCTCTCATAAGCCACGACGGAGGAGGAGGAGGAGGAGGAGGGGTGGTATCGTCAAAGCATCCCACTCGATGTGTCATGTCTCGCCATGCAGTGATGGATTTGTGGTGATGGGTGTGTGCCACGGTGACTTGTAGGAAAATATCCTGCGAAGGTAAGGGCTCACCGCTGGTTGCTGACTGAGATGTAGCTGGTTCTTCGCGCAAGTCGCTGCCACCTTGGAGTGTGGTATTCTGTATACACATAGCGGCTTGCTGACAGTTTGTGGAAGCCAAGCTAAGGCGCAATAGTTGTGCTTTGACACTCAATTCGGAAAGGAAATGCCGAGCCGCATCGACTTGTACTATGAGGCGTTTCCCCCCCTTCTCCTGGTTCGGACGGGATACCCAAGGAAGACACGCATCCTGCATACGGGTTCCAACACCTTGTTCTTTCAGCAGCCTTGTCTCCTGTTGTACGTCTATTTAGCCCGACGCACTTGCACCGGTTGACGCGGCGCAAGGATCGGAAGCAGCTGCCGGCGTGGGAGAGGAATTAGTGTCGTCGGATAGACATGGATGTTCGGGGGTGGTGATTCGTGCCCGCGTCGCCAGGCGGGAGAGAAAAGATGCATAAGGCTCCGTGGGGGTTAAGGCCTCATTATGTCTGGGAGGGAAATCCGGGGAGCTCGGTGAGAGGATCGGGAATGTGTGTTTGGGGGGGTGTTTGAAGGAATGATCGCCGTTGGGGTTGTTGGGTCGGAGATGCAAGTTCTCAAGGTGAAGGTGCATGACTGAAGCGAAGTGCCATGAGGGTAGTACAACTTGCTTACGGGGTCTGAAGGGAAACGGTTGGGAGTGCAAGTAACAGGAGTGAAGTTGAAGCTTAGTTGCGGCGTTTCTGGTGAGATCAAGGTTTGGGAGAAGTTGGAGATGAACTCGACGGCCATCGCTGCAGCATTCTCTAAGGTCTGACTTTGAGTATTGTCGCCGAGTGGAAGAACCCAAGTTAGTGACACCCTCGACAAGATGCACTAGCGGTGTACTTGGTTGATACTTCGATTCCTGCATCAGTTAGGAATCCGAACAGCGGGCGTAGAAGAGGCCCAAGACCACCCTAAGCGTGAAGGAAGCCACACACCGAAACGGTGCACTCTAGGATTATACGAAAACATGGTCGCGCAGATGGTGCAGCAGGGGCTAGACGCGGGCCGCCTTCTTGAACACCCCAGCAGTCGAGCTAGAAGACTCGTTGTCCATGTCGAGACTGATCTTTGAGTTGATGTTCTCAGCGCCCAGCCAAGGAGATTCCCGCCAGCCATGGAACCAACATCCCCTCAAGCGGGTCATCATAGTTGTCCAGTAGGTTGTCAATCCACCCATGCTCGCGTATTAACCTCTCCATGGCGGGGGCCATCTTCTCCTCTCAGCTAGGCAGAGATATTTGGATGACCATTTCTGCTGAATCGTCCTCTCCGTACTCCATGCCACCATAGTTGACAATCATGGCATCACCAATAGTGGCTTACCTGCAACTAGGACGAAGAGTGATTTATGGCACACCATTCACCCCTGTTCTCCAAGATGATATGTAGTTGATTTCGTGTTCGCGAGAGAATGCAGTTAACCCTCGAGAATTGTGTCCGTAATGGAAACGCTGCTAAATGAAGGAAAGAGGAAGAGAGGAAGAGAGGAAGAGAGGAAGAGAGGAAGAGAGGAAGAGAGGCGTGGCTCCAGCTGTACTCAAGATAGATGTAAGAAAGTAGAGCTCCGTCGGCGCGAGAAACCTCGCGAGCCCTACCAGGGGAGAGCAGAGAGACATGGTACTGTACAAACGATGCAAGTGTGCCAGCAAAAAAGCTGCATTGTCGTCGATTTCTCAGAGTCGACCGACCTCCTCACGGGCGTTGGTCTTGTGCATCCGTAATGAACACACCGCGTTACGGGAAACCAAGCTTTGGATCCCGCTTCAGTGGTGTCCGAAGAAGGCCATAAACCGGTTCAAGAATGCAATTGAGCCTTGCAGTCAAGCGCCGAATCTATTGCAGAGCACATATGACTCGAAGAAGACATAGTTGAGGAGCGACTTGACAACAAGAGCGTTGCAACTCAAGGTAAGTAGATGATCTAGCTAGTCAAAGTCCAGCATTCTGGCGGTCATGACTGAGCTTCTCCTGGTTGCAGAGGTGTTGACCGTAACAT
This sequence comes from Fusarium robinianum, assembly GCA_013623725.1. NCBI lineage: Eukaryota > Fungi > Ascomycota > Sordariomycetes > Hypocreales > Nectriaceae > Fusarium > Fusarium robinianum. Next base: position 20,443 of record JABFFI010000955.1, on the reverse strand, counting down.
CTGAGATATGGCCAACACAGCCGGTTTATTGTGCGGGCGGCGAAAGCAACTTGATTCTGCTCTGCAATACCGTGATGGTTGTATTTTGATAATAACGCAGTGCGGCGCGGAAGTAAGCTCGATGTTTTCTCATCTCACCATGTGGAGATTCTGGTTTGGCTGAAGGAACGAGAGGTTGTTCTGGCTTGATCTTGATAGACGGAGAATAGAGAAGTTCTCCATGGGAATTGTGTCATTGCGGTCCAGCAACCTTTCGACAGAACAGCTACTTGCCAATGGGCGAGATCATCATGGATAGGCCAATACTGGCATCCAAGGAGGACTGACTAATGTTGATCTTCGAAGATCGATTTGACTGTGGTGGGTTCAGCTCGAGGATTCTGGTAGGCACGAGGACTAATTTGAGTCCATCTTGCGGAGATAACGTACGCTCAAGTGAGCTTCAAGACCGAAACATGGCTGCTTCCCACACCGAAAGACTCTGCGGAAATCATGCCTGCATCTCGTCGTTCAGAGTTCAACTTGACGTTCGAGGCAACGGGAGCAGAGAATGACTTCGCCTTGGAACTTCGCAGTACCCCCCAATCCCCAGCTAACTCTCCAGGAGGTGCGGCCTCTGGCTAGGGCGTTATTGGGGCAAGAGTCGATGGCGAGGTGCTTTGGGAAGTAGGGGTGGTTCGTGAAAGCGACGTGTAGAGGTGACAAGTTCTTGGTAGGGTCAGCGTCACTTGATGCGTTCGCCGGGGAGCACTGAATCCTCCATGCTCGAAGGGATCAGATGATGGTGAGAGCAAAGATGAAGATGAAGGTTCGAGTGGAGATGGAGAGAAGTAAGTTGACGTTGTCATGCGGCTCCTTCCACGTTTGGGACAACATCACTTACCTAAGCCACGACAATTATAGCAGGAGCAACCCCGAGGGAGCGCCTCCCAACCTTCCCTACCTTCCTTCCCAAAGGAAGCAAAATGGAAACCCGTTCCTTCACTGCCTGAGGTAAGTCACACGGTCCAAAAAGGTCTAGACAGTCATTGCCGTCTCAGGAGGTCAGTCAGTGGCCAACACAAGAATTCAGCGCCAGAGTGTATAGGCAAACCATATAGGAAACGGAGGACGCTGAGTAGGAACAAATTCTGATAGAGGAAAAGGAGCCCAAATGTCAATAAACTAACGGTATCAAGGATCATTCGCGCGCCCAGTTCTCTGATCAAGTGTGATATCATCATCATAGCCCATAAAAGCACAAACATGCCGGCCAGACACCATCAAATCAAGCCCCTGAATTAATAGCCCGGGCAAACACCACAGCGAGGTAGGTATCTAATCAAGACAGCTTCTTCTGCATCAGGTCAGCCAGCTCATCCAACAGCTCTACCGTCTCGGCGGGGCTCGCAATCCAGGCAGTCGTTCCTACGCTCCGCGCCTTGAAGTCGTTCGACCCAGCACTCAGAAACTGGTCACCAACGTGCAGCGTATTCTCGCCGCGAATCACCCCGGTACCGTCCTGGTTGCCAAACCACTGCTGGCACACTGTCACACCCCAGCTCTTGTCACCGATGTCGACAAAGACGTCACGCCCCCCGTTGAAAGCGCAGAAGGGTACGCGGCGCGACTGGGCTACCACGCCAGGGGGTGGCGGTGGCGACGAGGGAGCGCGCTGGCGAGCTGGGTGGTCGTGGGTGGAACCCAGGGCGCTGAGTTCGAGGATGCGCTGAACGACGAGGACCGTTTCTTCGAGGCTCTCCCGGGCGATCCGGGTTTCCGGGGTCTTGGGGATGATTCCGACGGCACGGTCCTTACGAACAATGAGCGCGGGGAGGTTCATCGACTTGACGCAATCTCGTAGCGCGGATTCGGCAACATCAAGTAGGGTCGCAATATCCACGTCGGACCAAGACGCCATCTCGGGTGTTAGCCACTGCGCCCGAGGAACAGGAGCAAGTTTGTGAGGAGATGAGGGCGAGAATTCAAAGAGGTAATTCGCTTCGCCGCCCATGATGACGATGTTTTGCTTCTGGATGGCATCGAGGTCATCTGCATCAGCGATAGCATCGAGAAGGCCATGAAGACGTTCATAATAGCGGTCAGCAGTTGTGTATCCGGCGGCCGTCACAATCCCAATCTTGATGTTCTTGCGGAGGAGATCTAAAAGAAGTGTGAGATCACGAAAATACGTTGAATATCTAGTTTGAGGCTTACCCAAGAGGCGGGGGATGACCGGGCTTGAAGTCTCTAGACTGCAGCCATCGTCGTAAAGAGTGACATCACCATCGAACGTAGCAAGTTGAAGAGCACCGTTGGTAACCGCCATGACCTGGGCCGAGTTGAGGATCTGGCGAACATCATTGAAAGATGGTGCGACGAAACGTCTTGACGAGATGTATCGTTTCCGGTCTTGGTACTTGAATGCGGCTTCGAGGGGAAGACGCGTGAAGAATGGGCCAGCGGTGGGAATGAGCATCCTCAGCTTCGATGGCAGCATGCTTTCATCTTGTTGTCGAGCAACTAGGAGACAAATAATCAGTAAATATGTCCACGATACTAGCAGCAGAGGAAATTCCTACTATGATCGTCAATCATGAGTTCAACGTCACGCATAATCTCAGCATAACGGCGGTGAGCCTCCTCGGCCATCTGAGTAACGCTGGGGCCATCGCCGAAGACGCCGGTGGGTTGAGAATAAAGAACGAAAGGAACAGCTAGAAGGCCCTTTACCCATTCTAGAGGACGTGTTAGCAAAGGCGTTCTAAACGATTTGAATGATGGCCTGGTGATGATAGCACGGTAGACATGATACCTGCCGGGCCATGGCGAGGTGCGTCCATCAACAATGAAGGAAGGATGATTAATTTCCATGACCAAGTGCCCCGATATTGCCCAAGATCATCATCATCTTCTTCTTCTTCTTCTTCGAGCGCCAAGTTATGAGCAAGAAGAGTTGTCATACCAATAAATTGGTCCCGGCGGTGTGTCTTGAGGGCATCTATTTTCTTTCAGTCCCTTGTGTAACCATGAGAGTTCGGAACGGAGAATTGGGGAAACAGAGGGGCAGTTGGCTGCGTAGGTGGCTCTACTTACACTCAACACGGTAGCGGGTAGTCATGGTTGTAGCTAGGGGCGTTGAGCAAGAGGCGTATTTCGTTGTATATTAACCCAAAGAAGCGGGATGGCAATCTCGTTGATGTGAAGGGACGGAGTTAGGACACGGTGAAAGAACGACGTTTCCTCATGTCCAAGGAACAGACAAGAGGGGTGACTTGTCATGGGTTGTCATGTCGTGTCTCTGGTTCAGTCCGCATCCGGTGACGCACGGGGGCCGCCGTTAAGCGGGGAACCCCGATTATCATTTGTCCAAAGCGGGAGGTTCTTTGCGCTCTGGTTGGTCATCTGAGACGGCAAGCCGGATAAGCCCCTGTTCTGGTTACCGGTCCTGCATAAGTTCGATGGATCGATGATAGTCGGAGGTTGTGCACAACAACAAACCGTTCTCGTTGTCATGCAATAATATGCAATCGACCCTGTAACACGAACAGAGATGTTTCGCCAATAACCGACAAATGACGAATCGAAGATAGTTCGATGGGAGTCCATAGGGACGCGAAGTGTTTGAGAAAGCGAGCTCTGCTCGTGCCCACAACAAACATACTGAGTGTCCATGTAATTCAGCTACCCACTAGCCTAGAAAAGAGTCTCAGCCAGCAAGGTGCCCAGTCGCTAAGCAATGGCTTCGAATGCCAGGGAGCGAATGAAACCTACTCTTTGGTGTCTCATGTCTTTGGTGTCCGAACTTCGAGACTGGGCCTAGAACATTGAAGCAACACCAGCACAAGACCTGAACAATTGAACCAGGCCCAACTGCCCGAGCGGTGGCGTACGAGTTGAGGACCTCCTTTGTGACGTGGGCAAGTCAACTCTTGGTCGTCGAGATACCCTCGGGAGGAACCGATATGATGTCATCCGCGTTTCGAGCCTCTCCCCAAGAAGACACTCTGTTTGGAAGGGCTCCTCGCAGAAGCGGAGTGGTTGCTGCAAGCATCTATAGGAAACGGCAGTCAAAGCAATCCTCCGATGTAGCTCGGAGCTTGTCTCCACAACGTCCGTCTCGGGAGTTGCCGTAGACCGACTTTTGCTTTGTGGCTGCTGCTGACTATAGGGGCGTCTCCCGTCCTTGCCCCAGTTTCCGCTGGTCTCATCAGCCTTCGGTATCACAAGCTTGGGCATGCTGTTGTGCAACTCGTCGAATACGGTTCGTGACTCTGGATCCGGCGGGAAGCCGGTTCCAATATGAATATGGACTTCGCGTGCCCCCGCACTCTGTTGCGTTGTGGTTTTGTCGTGAAAGGTTAGCATTGTGAGTACACCCGTGTATCAGAATACAACAGCCGGACGAAGTGATATCGTTGGCCATGCTATCGTTAGGAAGTCCTCTGCCGCCTGGAGATAAACACGCAAGTACTCACATCCTATTCATTTCGTCTTTACTTAGCCCCTAACTCTATCCAGGCTGTGAGCGTATATCTCCCAACCTGGCGAGACACAGAGGCCTGGGCCAGACGTGAACCGGAAATGCTAGATCAGCTGCAGACCGGCTATCCTCGATTTTTCATTCCCCTCATCGTCCGCGAGCTCTTGGGGAAGCTTCTGGCATGGGCCACCCCGAGAATCAGTTTCGTGGTGATTCCCGGCGAGTCAACCATTCTTTCGCCGACGACAGGACAGCCAACGTTGCTATTTGCAGCAGAATATCTTGCCAGGGCGTGCCAAACGTACTTGGAATCGTACAGCAAAGAGCCCATTCCCATTTTGCAGTTCACTTTGGATGGCCAAGTCAGCGTACTCAAGGCCGCTAGTACGGCAAAGCCTTCCGACTTACATGGCGACGTGTACGCAGTTCTGTATCCTGTGGCACTCTCCCACGAGGCCAAAGCGTTCTGGCAACACACGGGGTTTGGCATCTCCAGTCGACGCGCCCAATTCTGGCTAGAAAACGCCCCGTTTCTGAAGAAAAGCGATTATGGTAGCGTCTTTGGTCTCCCCATGAAAGAAGCTGAGGAAGCGTCCCTGGTTCTCCGAAAACGAATCGCCGATTTGTTGTGTGGTGACATACCTAGTGTGGGAACTGATGCTGTGTATCTGTATCCAACTGGCATGTCTGCCATCAGTCATACGGCTATAGCGTTACGCACTCTCCGGGGCAATGCTTCCAAAGTTCCTCACATAGCTGTCTTCGGGTGAGTCAACTCCAAAAGAAGAGCCGGAGAAAACACAACTCACTATCTTAACGTCCAGGTTCTTGTATGTCGACACCTTCAAGGTTCTCAGCAAAGTATACCGCTTCGACTGCCAGCTCTACGGCCACGCCACTCCATCCGACCTGGAAAAGCTCGAGACAAACCTGGCAAACGGTTTACAACTTGATGCGCTGTATACTGAGTTCCCCGGCAATCCGCTTCTGAGCTCAGTTGACCTCGGCCGATTGTACGGGTTGGCAAAGAAACACGGGTTTTTGCTCATCGTGGACGACACAGTTGCGACATCGGTCAACGTCGATGCCATCTCGTTCTGTGATGTGATATGCACCAGCTTGACCAAAATGTTCAGCGGCGGTTGTAACGTCATGGGGGGCAGCGTTACCCTCAACCCGCATTCCAAATACTTCAACCAAGTGCAGCGTATTCTTGATGAGCAGTTCGTTGAAACATACTTCCCGCTCGACGTCTTGGTCATGGAGGAGAATAGTGCCGATTTTGAAGATCGAGTCCTTGTCGCTAATCGGAATGCGGAGCACATCGCTGATATACTTCGAGGGCAACCGACTGTGGCCGAAGTATTCTACCCAAAGGGTAATCCGACACAAGAGATCTACGAGCGGTACAAGCGACGTGGAAGAGGGTACGGATACCTGCTCTCCATCCGTTTCGTGAAACCCGAGGCTGCGGTAGCATTTCACGACGCGCTCTGTGTCGCCAAGGGCCCGAGTCTGGGAACGAATTTCACGCTTTGCTGCGCATATACTTTGTTTGCGCACTATTCAGAGCTTGAGTGGGCGGCCAGCTATGGGGTGGTTGAGCATCTTGTCCGGATTAGCGTGGGCATTGAGAGCAAGGAGTGCTTGGAGAGACTTGTGAGGACTGCTCTGGCTGCCGCCGACAAACATGGTATCAAAGAGATGTCAGACTCGGCGGTCTGTTGATAGTGAAAAAACTGAAATAACCCGAGGAGTCTCAGTGATGTCGGGTATGCTATACCTCGAGGGGTATCGAGCGTCTGGGGGTCGTCCATTCTTTTCCTGTTGTTGCAATTCGCATTAGAAACCAGAAGTTCATCTTTAGCAGCCTTGACAGTCATTCATAATACTCACAGATCCCGGTGCTCATCAAAGTGTATGATTCTCTAAAATGGAGAATACGATGTGCATCGTGCTAGAGGTTTGAAACCCAACACGCCATGTGTAAAACTGGACCGTACCCTCTCAACCATCGACTGCTCCCCAGCAAAACGTCAAGGCCATCGTCGGGCTTCGGGCATTAGTTGGATCTTATCAGCAAACATTGCGTGAACTCGATGCCGCTCCTGTACAGGGGTATCGTTGTCTCCCGACTGGGAGATTGTATGGGATGAGGACCTCATGATGGGCAGGGATGAGACTCGGAGGATGAGCTACCCTTGGCTGGGTTGCAGGCACCACTGATGAATGAGGTGAACAACCTCGGGATCTCGAGATCATGTGCTTTTCTAGGGCCCGGGACCTTTTCTTCTGTGGGGGGAAGGAGAGTGCACTTCATCTTCCGGGTGCTTGGGAAGGCGCCATCATGAGTAACTCGGTACGTACCTAAGAATTGATAAAGACGGGACCTCTCAGCGACAAACTCAACGGTCCTGCACATTTATGGCCACTTGCAACGAACGTTTTTTTTTCATATTGAGACCCGAGGTATATAACGGTCGGATATTTAATATGACTTGGACTGCTTTGTGCTTCAACTACCTCCTTATCCACCATACAACATTTCCTCAGCAAAACCGTCATCTGCGCCTTCGTATCTTTGTTCTCCTCCTCCTCCTCCTCCTCCTCCTCCCATCACGCTAGGTACAGTCGGGCATCTCTTCTCGTACACTAGCCAATCCAACAACCTTTGCTCTCGTAGACCAAGCGATCTCTCATCTCGTAACCCTCTTCCACCGCCTCCCCTAACATCAATCATACCCGCGGCACTCTTTTGGGGGGTAGGGGGATCTCCGACAGACGGGCTCGTCCGTTGTTTGCACGCTCTAATCTCTTTCTTTTTTGAATCGGGTTCCTCATCACTCGTCTCTTCGTCCCCAGGAAATCGTGATGTCGGCCCCAATAAGGGGAAGGGTTAAAAAGGGGGTGGTGGAATCGATTCCAACTCTGATTTCCTTCCCAAGTGCCATCGTACACCGTATTAACTGGCACCGCCGTTCACAGCACCGGGGCCCATAGCGCCCTGCTGTTGCGCGAGGAGCTGCACCTGTTGTGCGGCATTCTCTTCGGCTTTGACCATGACGCCCTGAATCACGCCCTGTTCATCGGCTGTGAGGGGTCCGGCAAGGGTCGCGTAGAATTGGGGTCGTTCTTGTTGCATTTCTAGAAAGCGGCTTGTCAGAAGCATTACAACTAGGCTCGGCCGCTCATGACTTACTCATCAAGGTAGCACGGAAGAGTTGGTAGGGCTCAATCTTGTCAAGAGGAGAGTCGAGGAGAACGCTATCCTCACCCAAGTCATCATCCTCACCATCGTCGATTGCGCGGCTGAATTTCTGGGCCTGAACATCCATCTCGTTAGCATCTTCTTTCTAGGCTTGACGCCGAGTTTTGTCTTACCTCCTCATTCAAGAACTCAAGGTAAGCGGTGCTCTCGTCCTTGGCTTCGGCAGTCTCTGGGGAAGGACCCTCCTCCTCCTCCACGCCCCAGTTACCATCGCCGTCCCACTCATCGTCCTCGGCGTAATCATAACTGGGGTCTAGGTGGAAATCGTCACGCAGAGCTTCCTCGCGGTCTGACAACAGTTAGCATCCCGTTTGCCCAATACATATCTTCCGTTGGTTGCAAACTCACTCTTCAACGCAGCCGGATAGGTTCGGAACAGCTCGGTGATTCCCTGGAGTAATCGGGGCCAGCCAACTGCCACACTGTTTGGCACCTGTTCGTGGCCAAGATTCAGCAGCGCTGAAATGGCTACGATACAAAGCTTCTTGTCGTGAACTCGAGTGAAGGACTGCATACTGCCAAACCACAAGCTGAAGAAGCGGTTTGTCCAGCACTTGTTTTCGAGGACCTCGAGTGTGAGAAGGGGGTTGTAATGGGTGGCGTTGATGACCATCTCCATGAGGTGAATCCTGTAGCTCTTCACCTCAACCTCCTGAGTGGCCAGAATGTTCATGGCCATGGTGATGAAGCCCTGCACGCAAGTATCAATCTGCCCGCCGAGGCTGAGCATCATGGCTTCCGCGAGTTTGCAGGCGCATATCCTCTCAACGCCACCCTCAATATTCCCAGTGAACATATCGGCGACCATGGAGTACATTGCCTCGATATACTGGGGTTTATGTGCCAGCTGGGGAGCACCAAACTGTACGAAATTATCAAGAGCGGGAAGCATGTCCTCTAAGTAGTATTCAGCACCAGATTTGAAGGTTGCGTGCATCAGCTCGAAGGCTTCCCACATGGTGGGCGAGATGGACTTGGCAGCAAACGTGCAGCTGTCGATAATCTCGAACACCTCGTTGTAAAGATCGTAAAGCTTGTTTTGCAGGGTAACCTTGATCACGGGCATGATGACAGCTTCGATGTGAAGCAGCACATCTGGGGTGCTCTCAAGGGTGAGGATCAGTGTACCGATAGTCTGCAGGACGCCCAGGGCAGTGATGCTCTTGTCATCATACTCATTGTAGGGCTCTCCATCGTCGCCGACCTTGCTCTCCTTCTCGAGAAGCTCACGCACGATACGCATATAGGTGTCTCGAAGCTGCTCGCTCAACGCAACAGCGAAGGGGGTCAGTTCGGTAGCGAAGACCTCAACAAAGTCTTCCATAACATTGGCGAGGGCATCAATGTCGGCCTCATTGGCGAGCTTGAGTAGCTGTTGCATGATGGTAGGAATGCTCTGTTGCATGCTCGTTCGGATAACATCGTGTCGAATAAGGGGCTGTAGAGCCAAGGCAGCTGTGACTCGGACAGGGAGAGCCGGATCAGCCATACAGTCCAGAATGTGGCGGTAAATGGTAAGGAGGTTGTTCTGGTCCTGGAAGTCGAGCTGCTCGAACTTTTCAATGGTGTCGCAAGCACGAGCACGCAGGTAACCCTGGGGGCTCGTGAAGTCGGGGAAGACGTAGCGAACGATGAAATATTCGACTTGGTTTGCGATAGGGCTCTTCTTGCCAAGAATGACCGGGGCCAAAGTTCCAATCATGCGCAGAGCACCCTCCTTCGCGATGTGGTTCTTCTTGTCATCGGGCGCCTGCTCATATTCGTTGACCACAGCGTTGACGAACTTGAGAATCTCGAATGTCTCCTTCCGGCGGTGCTTGGTGAGGTTAACCAGGAAGTTGGTGGCAGCAACGTCAGGGGCTGACGCCTCCTCAAAGTAGTTGAGTTTCCGATGAAGATACTCCTCCGGCTCATCCTCGAACTTTTCGAGATCCTCCTCGCCAAGGCAGAGCACAGGGAAGACGAAGTGAGTGACCAGATTTGTCAGGTGTAGCTTCAGGTGTTGCCACATCTCCTTGGGCCGAACGGACTCGTCGAGGAAAACAAGAGTATAAGAGAGGCAGGGGCGACTAAGCCAGGAAGTCTTGGCGACCCATTTCTCGATTTCTTGAAGGTAGTGCTTGAGGATCTCGGGAGCAATTTCAGTGACAAAGGCCTTTGCGAACCGTGCAGGTTCCTGGCCCTTCGCAGGGTTCGAGGGGTTGCCGTGCCTGAGGGGGGGAATGGATCAGCCAGAGTCAAGAGAGACTGGAAGATATATGGCTTGAGGCAGACGTACCTAATGAAGAGGCGGTTCAGGTTGAAGTAAGCCCACTTCTTGGCCTTCCACCAGTGATGCTTCTCACGGTCGTATTGGTCACCCTGCATGGCGTTGGCTGGACAGGTCTTGGAGACGGTCTGGAGGAACACGGTGCACCAGGCAATGTTGACGTCGGGTTGTCGCAGAAATTGGGAAAGCTCTATCTGTACGGGGAACATTAGCTTTGCTTGCCAGAGGTCGGCTGGACCTGATTAAGGAATATCATACCCAAGTCGCATGTTTGTATGCCTTCAGTGCCAAATGCAACATCTCACCAGCCTCGTCACTCTCCTGGTTGACTAGCTCATTGCAGATGGCCAACAGACGTGGGAAGCTCGCCTCGACGATCTTGTCGAAATGCGTTCGATCATCGCTGTCGGCAGCCTTGTAACGGAAAGCGCGGCAAATGGCAAGGAGACATTGCAGACCGGCGAGAACGGAACTAGGATTGTTTGTGTTGAGGATCTCGAGTGTGAAGTCCATGAATCGAGGCCAGCGGGCAGGGAAGTCGTATTGAAGAATGCGCTGGAGGACGGGAATGAGCTGCTGGCGGACTAGCCCCTCTGAAGAGGCGAGAATGGGCAGAAGTCGGTCTCGGACACGAGCCTTCTCGTCTTCGGGGATTAAGGTGGTGGGAGGCTCCGCGGAATAACCATCTGCGTTGTACCAGGAGCGATTGACTCGGTTCTTGACGTAGATGACAGCTGAGGGGGAATGGTGGTTAGGACTGGTGGAACGGGCCAGGTAGGGGTCGTCGCTTTGGAGGGGGAGGGGAACGGGGAGAAACACATACTGGACAGTCGGACACTGGCGTCTTGTTCAGCTTGCAGGATGTCGAGCAGACACTCGAGGAAACCAGGGTTCTCTTCGACCTAGACAAGAAGGAAAAAAAAGGCACGTCCGTCAGCAAGGCTTGGGTAACTTTTTTCTCGCCGGGAGTGGGAGTGGGAGGCAGCGCAAGGGTGGACAACTGCAGAAGCGTCGGACGCAGGGCAAGGGGAATGGCCTTCGTCCGATGCGACCAAGCGGCAGGGACACTGTGTCGAAGCCGAAGGGACACAAGCAGCGATCAGACGCATGAGGCAAACGCCAAACGACAAGGCAGGGCGGAGAGACGCACATGTTTTAGCTGGATCTCAGCGCGCTTCCGGTTGTCGGCATCAGGGTCCAAGCTAGAGGCCAGCAAGGACCTCACGGCAGAGGGATCCATGATGAAGCAGATATGATGAGGGTCGAAGTCGAGTTGGAAGCCGATACAGGTAGCAGAGGAGGGGGGAGGGAGGGAGAGATTGAGAAGCGGCGGTCTCGAGGAGACAGGATCAGGATCTGTCAAGTCAGAAACTGGGCTGGAAGGCGAACAACGGATGGCGGGGCATCTAGGGACAAGAGGACCCGAGGACTACCAAAGCCAGAGGTCAACGAATATCCACAGTCTCCAGAGTCGACAAAGCCACGGTGCGTTTGCGCTCTGGTGTTTTCCAGCGATTTGAAAATATTGCCTAGCAAAATCCGAGTATTATTAGGTCCCGACGACGACGGACGTGCCAGAGGCCCAAAGCGAAGGTGGTAGGTCGGTTGGTGCCGTGCGCAAGGCGTGTGCAAGAAGGCACAGGGGCTGAACGATGGAAGATGGAGATTTGTGATTGGGACCGAATAGGGCTGCCCACGGGATTGTGTGGGACGCAATTCGGTCGGGTCGGTCTCGGGGGTGTGAGGTTTGTTGTGTGGGAGGAGCACGGCGGACGGGACGGAGTAACCCAAAGGCACAAAGAAAGGTGAGCCAGCCTACTAGTGGCCACCCAAAAAGAAAAAGCGGGACAACCCCGGAGAGCTTGATGTTGCGAGGTACCTACCTGTCTTGGTTGATGCGAGCCCGGGCACCGGGAAAAAAAGAAAGGAAGGATTTAATCAAGAAAAAAAGAATTAGAGGACCCGAGGCATCATACACACAGAGAGCGAGGCAGAAAACGGGCGAGCCAAAGGAGATGCGATGACGATTTTCTCCAAAAAAGTTGACGTTTAGACAGCGGGAGGAAAAAAAAGAAGATGACGGCTAGCGGCGTCAAAGTTGGCGATGGAAAGTCGGTACCTTAGCAGACGTGCAGCGGAGAGCGGCAGCCCGAAGGAACACCACAGCAGGAGGGTCCCGTGAAATCAAACGCCAGCCAAGGTCTAGACGGCAGTTGCCCTGCCTCACATCAAGTACCTTCCACTACAAGTACCTACCTACAATATGACTATTACAAGAAGGTGCGAGAAAAAGGAAGGAGAGAAGGCCTAGGGCAATCAACCACACAAGTTTATCCATAGCAACAATAACAACAGCCCAACCCAACAACAACAACAACAACAACAACAACAGGGTTTGGAAGTCGAGTCAGGCACAGCCCGCTCCAAGGGAATCTACCTTGTAACCTACTCCGTACAAAAAAAAAAAAGGCCAGACCGAAGATACTTGCCGAACACACCCACATTTGCATGTTGAATCAGGTATCCATACCTCCAACACGAGCAAGACACCACGAGCAAAAAAGCGCGGGGCAACAGCGGCACTGTGGCCGATCCCTCTAGGGGGAAGCTCTAGGGGGCATTTAGGGGCGTCTGGGCGCCATGGGATGGAGGGGTGGCGGGGGGGCCTCGAGGGCAACCCTTCCCCAGAAGCCAGTGGACGGTCCTTTGAGTGATCACCTCCCAGTCTATCCGCACATACGTGCATGGAGGTAATTATTAATGAGTGTTCCCAAGAGGGGGCAACGAGTCCAGTATCGCGGGTTCCACCATTCAACGCAAGGGGAGGATCGCTATTCGATGAAAATGTTTACGCAAGTTTCTGGTTTGTTCTTTTTCCACGACTGGTCGGCTAATTATCGGAAAGCCATGTGTGATCAACCAAGCATGAACTAACAGGACGGGAAAATCAAAACATGCAGCCCCCAAGGGTACCTAGGAGAAAAGAAAAGGATGCCGGACCAAGAGAAAAAGAGAAGAAAAAAAATTGGTGTCGCTATCAGAGCCCAGTGATATCGCAGGGCCCAGCACCACAATCATGTCCCCACCCCAGACCGGCGGACTGCCATGGATCGGACGCTCACCGCCTTTGGCGTACATAGTTGGCGGGAAAAAAATCCGCCATCAAAGTGGGCGAACCGTCTCGTCATTTGGGGGTCAGAGCAATGTGACATTTTGGGTTCGAGATTGTTCGCAATCTCGAGGGCCAATTTTAACCCCGCTGCCAATTCCCTTCCCATGGCTGGCCGTGGCTTCCAGCTAGCTCCTGGTAGCGATGTATTTGTACCGTACCTCGACAATGATATCACGACCAGCATGAAAATACCTGCTACTTGGGTATCACTTTGTTGCCCCCGGCAGCCTTCTTGACTCTTGACATGCTTCTGTTCATGACTCTCCGTGTTGCTGACCACGTGAGGCCCCATTCGCCACGAGCTACCTACTAAGGTATTAGACCTAATTACATACCCATAGACATCGCGCACATATACAACTATGTGCAACCTCCATCACGAGTAATGCCGAGATCAGATCTTAATCCCAACAACTAAGGAATCATTACAGCGTACGGCATCAACCGTTAGCAGTTCCAAATACCCCTATTTCCGGCCACCTACCAGATGGCGGGCGTCAAGTACCCACGCAACCCATGGAATCACATGCCTCATAGCTTGTACAGAATAGCGGTCCATATGTATTCTGAGTCCTCTTCCTTCCTTAGTCCTCTTCCTCAGAATCAGGCTGAGAGTCAGCCTGAGAGGCATAGTCGGAATCTCCCATCAGGAAATCATCATAAGGCTCATCATGACCGATGCCCCCTCCACCAGCAAGCATACTGAACGCAGCAACCCCCCCGGGAACTTCCTCTGTCCACAAAAGTTCGGCATCCGCGCCGCCAAACATAGAAGCATCTTCGACATTCAACTCATGCGGGAGTAAGCCGGACTTCTGAGCAAACTCCCTGCCGATCCCCGTACCAAAAATGTCGTCTGTCAAGTCCGGCTTCAAGCTCTGCCGTCCGTTGTAGCACAACTGGCAATTCTTGGGAGACCACCACCATTCCAGCGTCCCGCGCCAGCTTATCTCAAGGACTTGGGCCGGGTCCTCGAATTCCGGGTCGTTCTCCAGTGGTGAGAATGCCATCGTTGCCAGATACGTTTCCCTGTTGTTCGTCTGCTTGAAACCCAGCCACATCTGCTGCCGGCCTCCGCCCACGGCGATTGAAGATTCAAAGCTGTCGAATCTGACCTCGCCCAAGGCCTTTCTGCGACCGCTTGCGTAACACAGCAGCAAGCCCATGATTGCCCGTGTCCCTTTCCGTCTGCATGGTACCACCTCTACTACACCGCGGAGGTTAGCAGCACTGTACAAGAAACAGCCGAGAGCTGATGCCAGGCCATTCAGAGATGGCCCTGGGGGCCGAAACGGTGGTGAATATGGATCATCCAACTCTTCGGGTCGATCACCCTCAAAGAGCAGGCCTTTGATAGCAGTGGATGCGCTCGGCGGGTAATAGACCGTAGACGGCTCCCTCGGTGTGAGGTTCGCGAGGGTCCAAGTCGGGGTGGTTTCAGTAACAGGATCGGGAGTCCCAATGAGCAGATCACGGCCCTTGTTTGTTCTCATCTAAGCCAAGGCCATCATGATTAGACTCAAGTTTCATCATGGTTGTTCAGATACTCACACCCAAAGCCTGGTGTTCAGGATGCTCGCTCGACCTTTTCCAGATCTCGGTGATGAGCTCACCACTATACAAGGAGATGTAGATCCATCTGACATCCGGGTCAGAAGCATAATACTCCATGCCCTGACCAGGGATGTGGGCATGAATGCCCCGAACGGTACCAGACCAGGATATTGAGTATCCGATGGCGGATGGCTCGTTGCAGGTGAAAGAGCCCATCCGATAGTCGGGGCCCAACGGCGAGCCAATAGAGTGGAACTGCATCTTCGCAAACATAGGAGTCGGGAATTTGAATAAGCTGGAAGTACAGATTTCAAGGGGCAACGTTCTCCTCTTTTTTTCGTGAAGAGCGCGCAGTTTGAGGTTCTGATATCAGGTCAAGTCAGTTGAATATTCCAGCAGGTCCAAGGAGTACTCACATCGCGGTCGATGCGCAGCGCCGAGCCTGGTGCGAAGAGCGTGGTCTTCCACCACACACCTGGAACATCTTCTCCGTCAATCGGGTCCCGGTTGTCTGGGAAGTGTAGCAGATGGAGACCAAGATGATTTTCGGTCGTGTACACTACATCAGCATCTCGTCCCGGTTTCGGGGCAAACAGAAGCTTGTTTCGCCCCTTGTCCTCTTCGTTGGTGAGAGACGCAAGATATGTGAAACCCTCAAACTTGACGTAACGCCCCCAGATGGGCTTTGTTACTTCGATCGACTGACCGGAGGGCGGCATGCTGAAAACCACAGATTCCGCCGCCAACACAGCGTACTCGGGCAACAAATAGTCTGCTATCATGCAGAGTAACTCGGGCGCCATGCTCGGGGTTCGGCTGCTTCCAGACCGAGAGAAAGTGACCCCAAGGCGGGCGGCGAGGGAAGACCGCAGCCAACGAATCCGGCGGCGCTCTTCGATATCAGAAGGCTCAAATTTGTAGGTCAAGGCCTTCGTCAAAGCGGCAATACGATCATCTCTGGACAAAATACTGCGGCACTTCTGGTGGCAGGCATTGAATAGTTCAGAGTGATTCTTGCAGTCGTCCTCACGAGGCTTACACATGCGATATGACAGCTTCACGCCATCAGCTGGGTTCGTGACTACAGTCGTCTCGGCCCAGGCATTTTTAATGTGATCAACTGGGTGGCTAAAATTCAGTGTGTAATTCCAAAGAAAGGTCTGGAAAAGGAGAACACACGGATAACGATACTCTCGCCAACCCGAAGCTTGAACCTGCAAAGGGTGCAACGAGTGGTGTAGCAGGGTGGTTGAGGCGTCCTCAGTGCACTCATCGTGTAAAGATTAAGCGCCATGGTGGAATAAAGCCTTGTAGGAGACGAGGGAAAGCGCTCGTCGCGTACCTATATCGTGGGAGTTGATGGAAGTTGGGTAGGTAGGTAGGTAGGTAAGTTGGTGACAGAACGTTGGAAACATCAACCTCCCCGGATTACAGGGACGAAAGGTGGGCGGTGGTGACGGTGAAGAGGGAAGGGGAGCTGGGCTGGGTTCTTCGATGAAGGGGCTTGTTTCTTCTTCCACTTCGCAAGCGGGGATTTTTCAGTGCGGCAAACGCCTCGCACGTCGAGCATTCTGTTCTGATGATGGTTGCTGCAGAATCAAGCCCGCTGTTGCTCGAAAACGAAGGGGACAGGTTCTCTTGTCTCGGTAGGAAGGTAGGGTCGGTACGATATCACTGGGGGGCACGTGGCTGACGAGATGCTTGCGCCGCTGCCCAACGCCACAACATCCTTCCCACGGCAGGTAGGTATTCGTTCGTCGAGGAGGGGGGGGCACTTGCCAACGGAAGAAATCACAACTTTGGGCAATCACCCCCCAAGAGTCATGGGTAAAAATTGTGCTTATCCCGGGAAGGTGTGGGTAGTATTATTAGGTAGTCGTAGCTGCATGTACGGGTAGGTAGGTATGTGAATGTGCGCTCTCCCCTCCACATCAATCGTATCGACCACCACATCAACCAAACGCCTCCACCACTTTGATGTGACATGTGTGATCACCAAGCCAGCCATTTACATCAACAGCTTGCATCAACAACTTGCATGTTTCCCCCTCCAAGGACTGACCGGAAAGGGTGGCTCACGCATGTCAGACGTGGCCAGACTCTCAACCGCGGTTAGCCAGAGCCTTGCTTCGCCCAGCCAAGGACGCCGGGTATGCAACAGGTGCAGTATCCGGGGGATCTATCTCACAGCCTGGTTTGGGGATTCCTGTCCCGTCATAGGCTCAGCGTCAAACAATCCCTCCCCGAGACCTTCGACCCGTCTCTCAGCCCAAAGTTCGAGACTCGATGCGAGATCCTTACTGGACGCTTCAGATGCTTGAAAGACAAGACAATTGTCGTTTTAGGCGATGTCGTGCAACTCCCTCTGAATCCAATCCCACCTGAGGGCAGAAATCAGCGATGAAGCCACCACATTCTAGTGTGATTGTTGTCGTATCAGCTCGCGTTCCGGGTGGCTTGGAGTAGACGTGCCGTGTCTCAGTCTATCACACATTTCCTATTGGCCTTTCTGGTTTGCTGCAGCTTGGCTTGCCCATCCTCGCAGCTCAGTGCGAACTACGAGACTCACTCATGGCATCGTCAACGACATCTCTCGCAAGGGAAAGATACAGCAATGGGAAGGCACAACGAGGGAGAGATATGCCCAAACGGTAATCCGGGGTTCTTACCTACTTGCGCACGTTCTCACGAACCTTGACTAACTTCTCGGCGACAGATACAGCGACTTTCAAGCAGCCTTGAATGAGGCCTGCCTGCGGGCACCCGGGCTATCCTCAGCAACCCAATGTTCCTTGGACGCAAGCCCTCCCAGCCCTGCAACGACCCCGCTCGCGTAAAGCATTTCCTCTTTGAAAACACACAGTACTCGGTCCGGGTTCGATGGGTGATGGCGTTTGCTCAGCTCTGGATGGGGGGGGAAGGGGGGCTCTCCGAAGGCACAGAGGCCTTGGATCCCGATCACTTCAGCCTACCGAATACCATCGGGCATGAAATCTGCCTCACATGGCAGGATCGCCGATGGAGACAGTATCACCCTCGATCGGACCTCGCTAATGATCTGGTAACCTCCTTCTTCGAACCGCAGGACGCTAGCGGCAGCAGGAGATCGAAGAGCAGGGGGGCAGTCAACTTGGCTGTTCCGTCGGGAAGTTTCCAGCGCCAGCTCTCTTGTTTGGAGGTTGCGCTCTCCTTGGGGGGACTTTGGCGATAGTTTTCGAGCTTGGTGCAGGTATGCGAAGGCTTTCGTCAACGAAAAGGGGGTCCCGCTACAGGAGGGCTGAAAGAAGCGGTGGTCGTGGTCGTGGTCACTGGGGTTTGGGAGAAGAGTTGCGGCTGAAAACACGAGCATTGCTGAGCTAGAGTTTCTGCACCTCGGGCTTCCGAGTTGTGAAGAAACGAAATCAATGGCTGTTGATCTGTCCGGCATCGTTCCCATGCGGATTAGGTCCTCGGCCATCAAGGGGTATGAGACATGAGAAAGCCGGCCCTCCCAATCCAACATTGCCCGCATACAAGACGGCTACCATGGGTCCAATGGCTTTGTGATGCAGGTCTCGCTTGTTCTTGATCCATTAGCCTAATATCAACAACTCCCGCCTCGCACCCTCGTGTTCCGTGTTACGCAGCCGGGTTGGCAATGTTGCTCAAAGCCTTTCGCGAAATGACGGCTGGGTATCATATGGCACACTCAGTGTCAAGTCAACAATCAATTCGAGATTCAGACTGTAGGGGGGCTGCAGGCAAACCCGCTCGATCTCGACCAGCTAGAGTCCTAGTATCATGTTCTGCACCATCCCGTCAATATCTTCCCGCCTCTGGGCCCCTCGTGACAACTTCAACAGGCTACTACATGCTACCTTTGCTCCTCGTATTCGCGGCAACTAGTTGGCCTTTCCTTTCCCGGGCCTCGTGTCGGCGAGCACCCAGGAGCGGGCTCAACATGGCGCGGAGACGGGGGAGGAGGAGGAGGAGGAGGAGAAACGTATGACCAAGGAAGGGATCGGGAGGATGCAGGGAGTTACACCAGAGCGTGGCTATTTCCTATCCTGATGTTTAGGCATGCGAGATGCAGTCGGCCTACTTTGCAAGACCTCTCGGGGATAGAGTATTGGTCGAAAGTTTTCCTGTAGGTCGCTACCCTCACGGGTTATTCGCCTCATGTGACTTGGTTCATCTGTTCCGATAGGTAAGTAGGTAGGTAAGTACTATGGAGAGAGTTGTTGGGAAGGTAGGTACTATCCGTCCGAGTTGTACAAAGCTAAGCGCCCAGAGTGGTTTGTCTTCCTTCTCGTAATCTACCTACCTATCAACTCCACTCTATCACTTCCTCGAAGCGACACAACTGTTGGCTTGAGCTTCCATCCTTGACTCGAGCTTGCTTCGCCCCATTCAGGCAGTAGGACCATTGGGTTTAGACCCCGTTCCCTCTGATGACACAACATGGCCAAAAACACCAAGTCCTCATCACCTGCCTCCTCCTCAGCAATGAATGGCTTCTCCTAGCCCCCCTCCCCTTCGGCTATCTACACTAGATTCATCTATCAAACTTCCCCCCCTAGCTACACGATAATCACGCCGTTTCTCAGGCTCACCTACCACGCAGCTACCCGTCTCCATCCCCTCTCCCCCGACACTAGCCGCCCATTACGAGACCCTCGCGTTCCCCGTTGACCAAACATCCCGCGACCCCGACCCCGGCCCCGACCAACCATCGTAGAGTTGGACAAACGGCAACGACCAAGACCGCAGATACACATCTCTCTCGTCACATGTACGGCTGGGGAAAGAGGATACATACAAGTTTCCCGCAAGGCTCGCGGCACACTCCGCTCGAAGCACTCTGTTGCACTTGTATCACCACCACACCATCAACGTCCGCCCTCAGAAGATGCAGAATCTATCTCTGCGAGCCAGGGGGGTAATGGAAACCTGACCTGACCTGATCTGCCAGCTGGCCTCCTCCCCCCATGTTTGCCAGTGGCTTTTCCACAACATGAGGTCATGCTCCGACCTAGTCAGCCAGCTCGATCTGCAAGCATCCGACGGAAGAGAAGAGGAGGGGGGAAACAGAGGGAAGGGGGAAGACAATCGCGCACAGTGCTGGACGAGACACGGTACGAACGAGTCGAGAGTGATCAATGGGAGCCCAGAAATGCAGACACCCTTCGAGTGCGGGATATTTGCACTTTCGAGGACCTAGATGACGGTATCGTGCGTGTTTGCCAAACGCCAGCCCGGTCACGCTCTTACTGGACAGCCATGTCTCTCTTCCATGCAGCCTCGTGGTCGGATCCCCCCCCACGATCGAGATGTTTGCTCCCGCCAGCCCTCTTATTTTTAATCCTTGCTCTGACAACCCAATCCCCCGCCCATCTCCCCCTCATCTCTCTTCTCCGGGGGGGCAAACCCCCTCATCTCTGCAGGACTTGTTCGCACTTTGGCTCGCAGACCAGAGAACGAATAGGGGCGTATCCTGGTCCCACGGCCTGCACAGGCAGACACAGGCAGACACAGGCAGACACAGGCAGACACAGGCAGACACAGGCAGACACAGGCAGACACGCAGACACACACACACACACACACACACACACACACACACAACACTCATGATAATAAGACTCATGACCTCGCTTGTTTGCAAGACAGGGATGGCGTTTAGCTTCATAGAATCATGTTCACCGGACAAACATGACAGGCACTCGGATGAGACATGTG
>JABFFI010000954.1:0-18874 GCA_013623725.1 Fusarium robinianum | reverse complement strand
ATCCCCCATCCCCCATCCCCCAGCCAAGTCTGCCACTGTAGAGTTGCCGCCGTTTGGAGCAACAGGTATATTAACTTCTCGCCAAATCAACGGCTAGGCTGAGTTCAGCGCCGTCCGGCCTAGTGGCTGGCGCTATTTGCCGTCGATCACACTGACCATAGATGCAACGCCTACATCATGCAGGCCTTTCGTGATGGCTGGTTGCGGGGGTGTCGGCCATGGCCTATCCAACCTGGTCTTCGCGGAGCCGGCAGCCCGTGGCCGCTCAGGTCAAGCCGCTGACTCGTCATTGAGCGTAGTTGAAGCAAAACTGCATCAGAACCGCCACCCCCAGGCCTGAAGAGTTCTTCCCCCTTCTTTGCACATTTTGATCTCGACATCGCCTCTTTGTTATGGATCGCATCCCAAGCGAAAATCATCAACTAATATAGTCTGCCGTCTTTTATTCTCCCATGTCGAACAGAGGCTACCTTTGTCGAAGCCTTGTATGCCCTACCCTCGAGCTGTTCACGATCCCATATCGGCGATGACGAAAACGTCGGCTCCCACACTCTCATCCTTTCTCTCCAACGGCTGAACCGATGTGGAACGCAACGGGCCCAGACACCAACCGGGCTGCTCCTCCAGGTGTCGTTCCAGATTTCAACAACCCGGAAGATGTCTCATGGACACTGAACGTGGTGATAACTGCCGTGTGCGATTTTTTGATCACAGTATTCTTCTTGATACGAATATACGTGAAGAGGCGCATCAATACAAGGATCTTAGCCGAGGATTGTAAGTAACTTGGTGCAGTGATTGGGACTCAATGGCTAACGTGGTTTGATAGGGACCTGTCTGGCAGCATTTGTATGTTCAAGCTCGTCCGACGGATGACTTTGTACCCCTAATTCATCATTCTAGATCTGCATTGCTATGTATTCCACTGCAGTCTATATGAGTATGTATGACCGATACACGAGCTGCTTCTTCACACTGACCCAAGCAGTGGCTGCGAATGGATTGGGGTATCACGCCTGGGAGATACGAACACCAAACTACTACAACTTACTGAAGGTATTTATATTATGCCACCATCTCCCCCTGGGTGTCAATATCTAACATGGAAAGTGGCTTTATGCAACCACCGTCATCTACTCTCCCGCCGCCTTCTTCACCAAGGTCACGATTCTCCTCCTCACAGCCCGTGTGTTCGCCATCAAAACACGAGTCTCCCGAGGCCTCCATATGTTCATATGGTTTCTCTCCATCGCCTACATCCCGATGATGATCGTCAGGTCCGCCGTTTGCATCCCGATAGAGACGCTCTGGGACCCAACTGTATCGCACTCCCAATGCATCAACCAACGGAGGGTCTTCTTCACTAGTCTGAGTTTATCGATTCTGACGGATCTGATCATCTTGATCGTACCCATTCCTCTGACGTGGAGGCTCCGTATGCCATTCAGAAAGAAGTTCAAGATCGTCTTGCTACTGGGCGCTGGGGGAGTAGCAACTGGTTTGACCATCTACAGGACCTATGAGGTGGTCCGTTTTCTGAATTCAGATGACATCACGGTAGACTTTGTGATGCTTGATGTCCTGGCGTGAGTAGTTGGTCGGGGTGCTTGAGATCTAGGTTCTCACTGACTCATTCGGCCAGGTCCCTCGAATTGACAATTGGCTTTGTCTGTGCCTGTCTTCCATCGCTGAATCTCATGATCGAGAGGCGCTGCCGAGCTAGGGTTGTACCGAACTGGCCACGACCGCGCCTAATACCTCAGAATTCTGTCAAGAGATACTTGCGGTGGGTGAGCACCTCGAGGACAACCGAGGGATCCGACAAACACCCATCTCTGCGCAATTGCAACCTGCCGCCGATGAACTTTGATGTGGAACTGGCAATGCTCTCAGGGCAGCCGGTGCTTCTGGGGCCTGAGAGACACCACAGCGAGGAGTCCCTGTCTTCGCGACCTCCCACCCAGAGGATCGACTCTCGCGAAGGGCAGCGGGAGGGATGGCTGGCAGAGAATTACAGAGACAACGATAAATCCCAGGGGACCGAGTTTATTATGAGGATGGTTGAGCGCTCGAAAGTGCTATCGGAAGAGGGTGGCAAGGAGAGTTGGTGCCCTGTTTGGGATGGGCCAAGAGACAATGTGGTTCCGTATATTGAGAGTTGATGCCGGACTGAGAATGATGTTTACGATTAGCAACGGTATAGGCCTTAAAAGACGATAGAACGACATGAGAATAGAATAGATCTTTCAAGCAGTCTAGAGCACAGCTAGTTGTCTTTACATGCCCTGGTCTTGGCTCGTTTTTTCCGCCAGATTTTTTACCCTTGTCTTTGTATACCGAGTTATGAAAGGTATTTCAGCTGATAGGAAACTCGAATGATGCACTAGGTATGCCACCACCACATTATGGCATCTTGGCTTCGAAACGTGCATAGATTAACATGGGTTAATGAGGAGTATAGTGTTGAAAGGGCTCTCAATCCACCAGCCACAAATTCGTCATAAGCCACATCTCGATTGGCGCATCAAAGGTGAGGGTACTTGAAGTAAGTATAAGATGTGTGTTGGTGACGAGGCAAGGGGTGCTGTGTATGGGAGGGAGCCCTTTTTTTTTTTTTACCGACCCCGCGTTCCGACTACTTCTCTTTGTTTTACCAACGAAAGAAGCTTTCTAATCGCAATCTGAGGCTAGGAACTACCAAAATGGTTGACTACAGTAAATGGGTAAGTTCCTCCCCACACGTATATCGCTACTATGCTAATCGCCGATTTTGCAGGACAACCTTCAACTGAGCGACGACTCAGATATTGAGGTTCACCCCAATGTCGACAAGCGCTCCTTCATCAGAGCGAAGCAGAGCCAGATCCACGCGGAAAGGCAGCAAAGAAAGCTTGAGATGGAGACACTCAAATACGAACGCATCATCAACGACAGCCTAGCGAACCGATTATCAGCTCTACTCTCTCATCTCAAGCTGCATCAGCCTGGTAACCCCCAAGATGCAGCCTCCTTCGTGTTTCAGGGCCTCATGAAGACGGCACCTCCCAACACAGAGGATGACAAGCCGCCAGCAAGACCAAAAGGAGATGTGTTCAACAACAACCAGTCTCCACCCCCGTACTCCAAGATGTTGGCAGGACTTTTGGATGAGGTCAACAAGACGGTAGATGAACAAGGCGTCCAGCCACAAGAGCGACTCAACGCCGTCGTCAAGGAGCTGGAAACCCATCTCCAAAAAATTCAAGACTTGCAGAACGATCTTGTTACCAAACTCGACTCCCTTGAGAAGGAGGCAGCTACGGAAATCACCAGCGAAAGCTACCACATTGGCTTTGACAGCTCCCATGTCAATAAAGGCAAAGTGAGTGGCACAAAGTCGGCATCATCACCAACGATGGAGCTCCTCAATCCTACTTACGACCAAGCCGGCGAGGCAGCTGGCGGTAGAAGCCAAGTCGAAGCAAGCACTGAAGAAGACCTGGATGAGAATCCACAAGCCTCTCCAGCTGCGAAAGCTTTTGCAAAACTTGCACCATCCGATTATCGCGCCAGCCAAGCATTCATTTCCTCGCATCCCGATATTGTTCAGGAAGCCGACACGGATGGACTTCTTGTCGAGGCTCTGAATGAAGCTATCGAAGCTGGCAACCAGGCCAACACGTGGCAGCTGGTGCACCAAGCCCTTCTCCTCCAGTACTGCCGTATGCTTGGTCCAGACGGCGTCAACATTTTCTTCAGGCGTCTTACTGCGCCGAGTCATCAAGCCAAACAGATTTTCCAGAATGACGTTGCAGAGAGGGTTCAACGCATTCGAGAGATGGCAGCGAAACATCGGGCGTCAGAGCAGAGTACAGCAAGGGAGCAAATCCAGATCCAGGCCGTGGAGCCAGGTACTTCCATCCAGATACGAGTCCCTGACCCGGAGAGCACGGATGAAGAGAGCAGACACGCCCGGACAATATTCGACTCTTCCCCAGCGCAGTCAAAGACGCACTCGAGAGTGGTTCTTTAGACAATGTGAATAAAGTGCTGGGCGATATGGATGTGTCCGAGGCTGAGAACCTTGTCGGGCTTCTCGGAGAGGTAGGTTTAGAAGTGCCAGTTGCGAAATGAGTTCTTCAGCTGACATTGGGTCTCATAGGCGCGCTGTTTGGACATTGATCGAGACATGATTGACACGACGACCGAAGAAGGGCGAAAGCAACTTTCTGACATGCGGGGGGCTAAGCGTGTTGACTAACAAGGTAACATAATTTATAATAATACTAGCCGTCGATTCTTTAGAGATTTAGCGTGAACTTGTCAGAGCCTCGGGAACCCAGCAAGAGGATCCGGTCCGAAATTCGGACTTGTTCCATTCGCCGGACAACCAGTTTTTCCGTCGGAGTACCCCTTCGTCTCGTGATCTGCAAAAATAATTACCAATCCTTCTTGCCTTATCAAGGTTCCTTCCGGTCTTATCTCCTCAGCAGTAGTGTTCTTGGCGCCTCGGCACTGAGGCATCGACATTGACATCAACTACGACTCATAGGCTTCACTCCCCACGACTTGGACAAATTGACAACCAACAACGCCTCCTCCCGCCTCAGCTCCAATTCCGCAGCAGGCCTGGCCCGACATGCTGAGCGTCGCGCAATGCCTTCTGACAATGCTTCCGGGTCTCAAGTAGCTACAAAGGCCTGCCACAACTGCCGCCGGGCTCGCCTTCGCTGCGATCGTTGGTTCCCCCATTGCGTCAAGTGCGTCTCTCGAGGCGTCGAGTGTCTTGGCTATGGGAAGCTGTTTTTATGGACGGGTTCCGTCGCGACCCGCGGGAAGTTAGCATGGCAGACCTCGAGTCGCGCCGTGTGCCACATCCCTGGCGCCGGGGAGATGATGCAACAGGGTCCCGGTTTCGAAGGCGGAGGCTATGAAGCCCTCGGGGGTTATGCAACCCCGTTTTCCGACTCTGGGGTCAGCGCTCCTTGGACTCTTGTTGATCCGGTCTTTCAAGACATGACTCCGTCCCATAGACGATACCTCTCCTACTGTATGAGCCCCAATTGACCCAGCTGGCTGAACTTGGCTGACCAGAGTCCTAGTTTCGGGTCGAGTCTGTCAGGATCTAGTCTCTCACGACCGCCCTGATCGCAATCCGTTCCGCAACCTCTTACCAATGACACATGCCCACCCATTACTGTATCAAGTCATCATCGCCGCCTCAGCAGCGCACATGCACAACCAGGTAACGGCTGGGCTGTCTTCCGAACCATCAGGGCCGCTCCTCGTGGACTGTCTCATCGCTAAGCAAAAGGCATTGCAAATGATGCCTCACGCCTTGCACTCCATAGAATCAATCCCTGCAGACGTCATGCTCGCTGCTGCCATGTTCCTCGTCAACGTTGAGTTGCTGGAGTCTGGGTTGCACGGCTGGAAGCCACATCTCGAGGGCGCAGGCCGGATCCTGAGCTTGATCCATTCACTTCCCGCTCTCGACGAGAGCCTGAGGGACTATGTAACAGCAGACTACCTGGTGTCAGTAGCCCCAGCCACCTCTGCTCTGTGCCTGAGCTGACCGAAGCAGTTATTACGTGCTAAGCCTGATCTTTAACCCGTCAAAGCCAACCTCCGATGGCTCTGTCGAGCCGTTCCAAGTTCTGGCCATCTTCGACAAGGCAGCCAACAGTTATTTCTGCTGCCCACCCGATATCCTCGAGGTTCTACTCCAGACGTCGCAACTCTGCACTCGGGGAGATGAGGTTATGTCGGAGAGCATGGCCACTTCTTCCGGCGTTCTTCTCCTCGAGCGGACGCAGAATATTGACATGTGGGCCTGGGCGTCCCATTCTACCCTCTCACTTGATCAGGCAACGATTCAAAGTCGCTTCAGGGCGAGCTCAGCTCATAAGCTTGCCGCTTGTTTATACATCCTCCAAGCGGTTCCATCGGTTGCGACCTGGGCTGGAGAAGGTTTCGAAGAGACTCTCACCGAGGAGCTCGTCAAGCTTCTAACCGCTATCCCTCGCGAGGACCCGAACTTCAAGGCCACATCATGGCCCACCTTCATCATCGGAGCAACTGCCAGGGCCCCGGAGACACAGGCTTGGGTCATGGACAGGTTAAGGGCAATGACACTTGTCTTCCCCTGGGGTTTTCTGTATACCGCGATGGATGCCTTGCAGACACTTTGGAGGCTCGAAGCCGACGACGGGCGGACGCATAGTTGGGTGGAAATATTGAGAAATCCGGATATGAATTTCCTACTCGTGTAAAGAAAGATCTCTAATGAAAAAAAAAATGAAAACAAAAACCAAGCTTCATCGGCTCTCCCAGTTAACTATCGAAATGCTCTGTTTGTGTTAACTACCTACTTTGAGTCCGGTATATATGTATAGTTTGGTCTATTCAAGCCGAACCACCAAATCCTCACATCGCTTCTTGATCTTGCACCATGCTGTTTGATTGTCCCTTTATATTTTGACCTTTGTGAATTCAAACTATGAACCTCTTACACTCAAACTGATTCTACATGCATCTATAGGCGACTCAAGCATCCGTATAACCAAGCTGTCTCGCCTCAGCACCCAATGCCTAACTAAGCTCTCCAATCCCTCACAGCCTCGAACAGCAGCCAAGCGCCAACTTGCTGATCTTATCCGTCGCATCCAACGCCCCCTTACCATTCGCAGCCACCTGGCTAGGAGTGATCGAGTAAGACGGGGGCACATCCATGACCGGGTTGCACTCGAAGAAATGGCGCGGCCGCAGAAGCACCATCATAGGCTCTCTGGGCATGACGGGGAAGTCCTCTGGTGCTGGGAAGTGGGTGATTCCAAAGGTATGCCAGAACACAATGTCGGTGTTGGCAACGGACTCGGTACCATCGCCGATCCACTCAGTGATTCCGTGGGTTGGTTCACCGGATGTCTGGGGGACGTGGTCTCCCGCAGGCCAGAGTTGGTCATCGGCGTCTAAGGTAGGCTGTGTTAGTAAAATTTCTCGTATGTAAAGGGGGACTAGATGTGACTTACACTTGGTAACATGCACGGCATGTCTCGCGAAGCCAGCTCTCTTCCACACGAGCGATCCCTCCTTGGGCAACAAGCCGGCAACCTCCCTGCTGACGAGCTTATACGACACGGGCTTTCCGCTCTGTGCGTTGAGCTTGTTCTCGTTGACGATATCCCAGGTCCTTGAGGTCGCGGCGTTGTAGTCGGTCATGGCCTGGGCCGTTGTCTCGAGCCTTGTGCGCTTTGCGTAGAAGGCGTTTCCGTAGTAGTTCTCTGGGCTGCCGACGGGGGCTTCTGATGCTACGGCGTCGACCATGTGGATTGTGTTGTTGGGACCGTCGACGTTGGGGTTGATGCGGAGACAAAACAAGTGCTGGTGGTTGTGTGCATTCACTCCTGCGCGGTGTTAGCAGTTTGGTCAGGGGGATTTTGTCGAGAATCAACGTACCCTTGCGGACTTCGGTTCCCCAGCCGTGAGTGTCCTCACCAGGGTTCATGACATAGGTGTTGAGGATACCCGTCAGCCTGATCTCTGGCTGGATACTGCCGTCTTGCTATAATGATGTGAGTATTGATCCATAAAAATCGCGAGGTTAGAGCTGGATCTTACGTGAAACACCCACTGCATTCTCTGGTTAGCCTTGGTCTTGTATCGCAAAGTCCGGGACTATAACTCACCTGGGCGCAATACTCGTAGTTCGCAACTGTAAACACTTGCTGGATAATGAGCTTCCTCGCGCGGGTCACGATCGTAGAGTCATCTCTGAAATCACTGTGCTTGAAGAGAATACCGTCGTCTTCCTCGTGGATGCAGATGGCGTTATCGACCTTCCTCACCTTACCGGAGAGGGTGGGGAAGTAGGCATCGAGGTAGTAGATCGCTCCCTTGCAGTCACAGCCAAGAGATAGGCTGTTTGTCAGATAACCAGCTCCGTATTCGCCGAGATCGAAAGCGTGCTTTCGCTGGTGAGGATGTTCCGGGTTGCCACTACACCGTGATGTTAGCCTGAGAAGTATCGAGGGTAGTCTGGTTGGTCACTGACTAAGGCACGACCATCTCGGAAAGAGACATTCGGTAGAAAATAGGGCGAACGTTTCCCTTGTCGTTGAAGGTGATGTTGCTCAGAACGATACCTTCCCTATAGTTGAAGCCGATGTGGAACTTCCAGTTCTGCCACTCAATCTCCCTTCC
Source organism: Fusarium robinianum (assembly GCA_013623725.1). Taxonomy (NCBI): domain Eukaryota; kingdom Fungi; phylum Ascomycota; class Sordariomycetes; order Hypocreales; family Nectriaceae; genus Fusarium; species Fusarium robinianum. The sequence goes on along the minus strand of JABFFI010000954.1, from coordinate 10,693 downwards.
AGTGCCAGTCATGTTGAAAGAGACTCCCTGGGGCTGGGTGATGTTAATGGGCTTGATATCGGTTCGGTAGTTCTTAATGGCGAGATGGTGATAGTCCAGAGGAGGCTCCTTTCGCAGAGGTCGGCGGATCTTGGGGATGTCGATGGCGATGACCTCCTTCTTGGTAGGATCCCAGATAGGGCAGAAGTCCAGCGGGTACTGGTACTGGCAGTTGTCGAGTTCCGGTCGGTAATACATCAAAGCCTGCTGCAGACGTCTGCTGCTGCCAAAGCGCTCGTCGTAGCCAATGGTCCATGGGTCGCAATAGACCTTGTGCATGTCCTCTCTGGGGATACCGCTGATGATGCACTGCTCGATAACGCCCTCATCCTTCCGTACGCCATCCTCGACCAGGTTAAGTTCTTCGGGAGTGATCTGTGTTCCTTGTGAGCCCTTATTACGTTTATCCCAGCGGCAGTTAGTAAACTCACAATGGGCTGAACGCCGTGGAGTTGCTTCCACTTCGTAATTCTTGGTCCCCTAAGTTCAACCAGACCCTCGTAGGCCGTGCCTTGGTCGTTGATGATGACGACTTCGGCGACACGTTGCGGGCGAGGACCACTGGGGTCGGCGAGCCATGCCTTCATCGGAGCCTTTCGGGGCTCTTGCAGAGAGACCACATTGAACTTGACATCGCCGTGAGCCTTCTTGACGACAGCGACGGCAATGTCGATCTCCTCTGCCGAGAGGGGGTCGAAAGGGTGGGGGAGAATGGACATTTTTCAGAGCGTCTGTTGCAACGATGATGGTGATTCAATTGTTGAAGACGAGATTGTTCTGATGAATGAAGACTGTCGATTGAGAGGGTGTGAGCGCCCTATTTAAGTCTTGATGTCTTTATCAATCCTCCTCCAAGGACATGTGCATAGTGAACCTGTCAGTCTCCAAGTCCGTTATCAATACTCCACACACACACTACAACGTTATCACTACCATCTATGGAGTATTTGCCCGGGGCCTCCTCACCTGCACATCCCCGGATCCATCCCTCCGTTCCTGGGTAAGTTACCCCAGCTTCCATTAAACCCTTTTCGTAGATGTGATCAGCTGCCGCAGAGCCGAAGCACGGTAACAGGACCTCAAACAGGTCCGTGGCGGAAGATCGCTGATGGTGCTTAACTCCCAACGGCCTAGTTTCTTGGCTTCCGTTTTCGTTGCCATGTGCTTCGGCTTTGAACCGGTTCTCACTGGTGACGGGTAGTAATTCCTGATTGGGTATGTTGGGGCGGACTTGGAGTTCCAGCCCCCTTCGACTGTCGGGCTTTTCTCGCAATTAACTCTGCCAAATAGGCTAGAATTGCCGACGCCCGCAGTTTAGTGTGGTAGGATGGATGGAATATAACCAGGCTTCTGGACTGGACAGTTCCATCGAGTCGTCCCCGCAGATGCGGCCGTTGCAAGCCAGCATCTAGATCTGGCCGGCTGATCCATTTGCAGGGGTTCGGTTCACTCGGCTTCTGCGGTGTCTCAGGCTCAGACCAACAAAGCACACTTAGAAGCTCTGTTGTGTACGTGTTGTCGAGGTTCCTCACGGCCTCAATTCGACAAACAGCTTTGAGAACCGCGACAACTAACTCATGCTTCAATTGAGCAATTGTCGGCCCGTCTTTCGCAGGACCATTGGGTAAACTACGCTAAGAACAAACCGCCGCGGAAACCCCTCTGGTCCCCTGATTGTTTTGCCCATTCACAGTTAGGACACGGAGGATGGATTGCATCCAGACGCATACACTGAACCGAGAACCCCGCCTCTTGAAGCAATGATCAAACAAGACAATGCCCAATGAGAGCCATGACATTCATCTCATGATTTTTTCCTAATACGGAAGCCAAGAACCGACGCTAGTGTCGGTACTGATCTTCGATGTGGGGGATTCAATCCACGATGACAATCCGTCGGGGACTCGAGGAAACATGGCATGTTTCCATTGTTTTACTCACTTATTCAGAATTACGTAGAAAAGACTTCAAATTCCCGTAGTTGATAAGCCTATCTTGGGTCAGTGTTCTCATTACTTGGTTCGTTCTGTCGTTATCATCCCTCAACTCGCACTTCTCCGACCGAAGCCCGAAAACAAAGATAAGGTCGACAATGGCGAGACGAGAAAACCCGAAGCTGTTGTTAGCCTCGCATGGTTGTTATCTCCGAAGGCCCAATCTTCGCTAACAATTGGTAACAGCGCCATTGCTGGCCTGTGAATTGACATTGTGCATTTTGTCAAGGAATAAGTCGCAACAATGCCGGGATTTTAGAAGAGACATCATTCGAAACTCTCATTGTTTGTTTTGGTCTTACCTTCAACAGTCCACCAAACCTCCGCTTCGGCGGCATGAAAGGCCCTGGGTGGTCTTGGTGAACTGGTCCTCGGAAACCACTTACCCGCGACGGCGTTTCTCTCTTTCAGCATATTTTGCTTCAACTTCAATGACGATCGACTACGAACGTCATCGGCCAGCGATGGATCCCGCGCCGAAATGAGCGGTAAGTTGAGTCGCTGTTTGGCACTGCTGGCCACCTACCGACGCAAACTGACAATAAATAGGGATCCTGCCGCTCATAGTTGGGTTCATGTTTTTTGGCCTACTTGATCATGTCAATAAGGGCCAACTTGGCACTAGCAATTGCGCTGTGTTTCCTCGAGATCAGCATTGGCTTCGTAGCCTTTGTCGACTGGTCGCGCGACACCAAGCCTGAGGCGCCCGGAACCATCCATACTTACTCACAGCAAATTGCTCCTGGTAAGTCTGTTCAAGAAAATAAGATCAGCGCCGACTAATAATAAAAACCAGGACGCTGGGTTATGCTTCTTTGCTGCGACCGTGGCGAGTCTCCGGATCTTTGCATCAGTGCTACTCGAGTCGGTCAATTTCCCCATCACGTCCTTACCGTTTGGTGACCTGAGAGGAAAGAGCATCAAAAAGATAAGTAGGGTAATAAACAGAGACTATGTGTTGCTGGACTGATTGGGGGTCGGGTATCAATACCCTCTCCTCTGGGCCAGCTCTGTCTTTTGTACCCTACAGTCCGTCCGAGATGGGCAGCTGACCGACTAACTGACTGCATGGTTCAAATACGGCGTCTTTATCTTGCGATCCACGGTTCCGGGTATGCAAGCGTCTAGGCATTCTCTCCAAAGAGACTGGTCGCATCATCCGCTGATAGCTGCATCTAATCTCGACCCCGGTAACCTGCCACTCCGTCACGCCTTCAACGAAGGATCCATAATATTGACAAATTGCCGTTTACGGCTTATTTTGGAGAAATCTAGCACCTCTGATTGACCCATCGCAACCCTTGGACTAAAGCAATCCTCGATCAAAGCTCGGCATACACCATTTGTCTCTGACAGCTGACCACGTCGACAACTCAACGATGGGGAAAGTCCCTGCGCCATGACTTTTTCTCTGAGGAGGTGTCGACAGTCATACCGCTGAAAGCTCTTACCGGTATACTCACTATCGCAAAACCCATGAGCAGAGAGAACGAATGGATAGGAATGACGGACTTACGACAGCAAGTGCAAGAACCTCGCCAAACCAGGAAACGAGACTCTTCATTCACTGCTGACCAACGCCTTCTATACCCTCTCTTACGAGGTTCTAGATCCTCAACATCCGAGTTGCAAATAACCCAAAAAGATAAACACCCGCAACCCCCGGACCGCTCTCATCTCCTCCCAATTCACCCCCGGACCGTTCCCGCCCTTTGCATCATGTCAGATCCATCCGGATATGGCGGCAGCTTGCCTATCTGTCACCAGGATCGTCGGTTATCTCCTCCATCCCCCGCGTTTTCGCTACCCCAAAAGCCAGCGCCGCTGAAAGCCCCCCCTTCCCGTGGCAGCCTCCGCCCCGTGCCACCTCATAGCGCAAAGCCGTATTAGCAGTTTACCCTTTTCGGTAATTTTTGGTGAAGCTACTGGCTTCATGACAGTCCTCCTCGTTGGCTGGCTTCTCCGCCTAAACAACACCACGAGTTGGCGTCATACTTCAGTTGGCGATAAAGGGTGTACGGCGTATAGATGTAATTGGTGACTTATCTATTGGAAAAGCTTGTCACCCCCGCAGAATGAGACAGACGCCTGGTCCTTGGCGATTAAGCCCCCTTATCCTTTTGGCCGTTTAGCATCCTCGTCCTCTTGACTAGTAATCTCATTTGTCTAGTTCGCTTCCTTGTCATGATAAAGGTTTCAAGGGTAGCAGTGTTCTTTAAAAGGGAGGTCCGGAAGCATCGTAGTCGTGAATGAGAGCAGACTCAAAGTCTGAAAATCATCACCAGCACTCTTCTACGAAAACCTCACTCAACCATGGCAGTATTAACACCTTCACCCTCCAACGCCGAAGAGGGCCATCTCAAACCTCGTCTATCCAGGCTGACCATGGTTGCCATGTCCTTTGCCATTCTCAAGTACGAGTCCTGAAACCTGTACCCTGATCCCACTGACGGTCTTTTCAGCACTTGGATCGCACTCGCAGGCACCATGGGCCTCATCCTCCCATCCGGCGGTTCGGTAGCTTACGTCTACGGCTTCTTCTTCTGCGTTCTCTGCAACTTCGCCGTTGTGACTAGTCTGGGCGAACTCGCTGCCATCTGGCCAACGGCTGGCGGCCAATACCACTTCATCTATGCTTTGAGCACTGACAAGTGGAAGAAGGGTCTCGTACGTTGTCTAGTCTCTGTATCTTTCGGACCAGGTTGCTGATCGAAGATGTTGGTAGAGCTTTCTAGTGGGCTGGATCAACATCGCCGGATGGCTCACTCTTGTCACGACAGCGTGCTTCTTTGCAGGTCATTCTTGTCCTACAGCTCTTGCAGTCACTGAACTAGACTAATTAGCCGTAGCCCAGTTCATCTCGGCCGTCAGCGTCATGGCCTCGAACGGCAGATACGTCCCCGAAGCTTGGAAGACATACCTCTTCTTCGCTGCAATCATGATTTTCTCCACCATCTCCAACATCTTTGGCAACAGAATCCTAGGAAGGTGGAACGACGCCGCGTGTAAGTCCCCCCCAACTTTCCCAGAAACCCCGAAGTTGGACTCTACTTACACAGACCCAGTGGCCTGGTCGATCCTGAGCGTGGTAATAATCAGTATTGTGATTCTATCCACGTCCGGAAAGACAGAAGCGGAATTTGTCTTTACAGATTTCAGCAACGAGACCGGTTGGTCCGACGGCATGGCTTGGATCATGGGGATGCTACAGTCCGCTCTCTCCCTTATAGGCTTCGACGTTGTGCTGCACATGACTGAAGAAATGCCAAATCCTTCAGTTGATGCGCCTCGAGCAATGGTATACTCCATTGGCGTCGGCGGTGTTACGTAGGTAGCACCATCCTTACAGTCAAAAGAGTGCCCGCTGATCTTGCTAGTGGAACGGCCTTTATCCTTGTCCTTCTCTTCTCCCTCACCGACCCTTCGACCGTCCTGTCATCATCAACCGGCATGCCCATTATTGAACTCATCTTCCAATCCACCGGAAGTCGAGCGGCGGCCTGTGTCATGGGTCTCATGATGGGCGTCTGTTTCATCAACGGAACCAATGCGGCCACCACCAGTGCCAGCAGATTGATTTTCGCAATGGCGAGAGACAAGGGCATCATCTTTGACAAGTACTTTTCCCATATTGACCCTAAGTTGAGCGTCCCAGTGAGGGCCATCTGGCTCTCTTTCTTCTTCAACATTGCGTTCGGTTTGTTGTACTTGGGGCCGGCGGTTGCTTTCAACGCCTTCGTCGCGTCGTGCACCATCTTCCTTAACATCTCGTACGCATCCCCCGTCATTCTCTTGCTCATCAGGGGACGGAAGATTCTAGAGGAATACCAAACCCCGGAAACTCCCTTCAAGCTGGGGAGAAAGCGAGGGACTGTTATCAACTGCGTTGCGGCCCTCTACGTTATGGTCACTTCGTTTGTGAGTTGGGACATTTCTATTGTTGATTGTTGTCAATTAACCATCTGTCTAGTTCTTTTGCTTCCCACCCTCGCTCCCCGTGTCTGGGAATATGATGAGTAGGCCTCTCTCTCAGTCTTGATAACTCTATGCTGTGTCCCTGATACTGATAATGACAGACTACGTGGTCGTCGTGATCGGAATCTTTGTGATCCTCATCACTGCGTATTGGCTAGCCTATGGCAAGGCCTTCGAGGGACCGGTACGATCACCTAGGCCATTCTTCCTACTTGTGGCTAACGAGTTGTGTAACAGGACCTAGATGTCATCGTAGGACAACGAAGGACGATATCCGCGGCCTCGGACGACCTGACGCTGTCCGCTACGAGCGCCGAAGAGAAGAAGATCGGGGGGCTTGATTGATCGAAAGGCATACCTGGTTACATCGCTGGATGTGCACATGTAGTTGAACTCAGAATTGTTCTTCCAGACTGTCATGCATTTGTGGTGCTCCTCGAAAGCTGTGAAGAAAGTGTCTACGCACAAAAAAGGGCGATGCCCAATCAGGTCCATCTGCCAGTGAACCAACCGGGTGACTCAGACTCGATGGCCCTGAAATGGGGTATTCCGTTGAGCAGCTAAGCTTCGGGATCGGGATCAAAGCGTGAACAGCACGACTAACAAGCATGTCAAAGCATTCTCCTCCTTGGGAATCAGATACTGCGCAATTGGCCTGATAGGTACCAGGGGGGGCCAATGATCCAATGAATGGGCTGCTCACGAGTCCAGAGCGGATAGATGCAGCCAGGAACTTCGGGACTCGAATTGGCCTTGTGACGACGAGGGACAGCGAAGCGCGACGAGACGACACGCCATGGACATCCTGGCAAGGCTTGCTGGTATTGGCCTGGGCCTGCAAAGAGAATCTCGATAGGCCTAGCAGTGATGTCCAGGCAAGAAAGCATCATCTAGAACCTCGCCAGTGGCGGGTCCCAGGCCGAGTCACGTCGGGCTAGTTACTGGGTCCCCTGCACGCAACGATCGTTCACGTTGTACGCAAAGTCGTCCGAATGTTGCTCAAATCTCTCCCGCTTCTTTCTCATAAGCTTCCCAAAGGGTTGCTGTCAAGAACCTTGCGAGTTATACGGCCCAGGTTCCTGGCCAGCATCGATTTCGGCATCGACCCAACTAGAATACGCGAGTACGATATGATGAGGGGGTCGCATGGAAAAGTTTGCGACGGCCGGTCAAATCTATCGAGGATTGCTGAAGGGATACGGGCGGTGTAGAAATACAATTCTTGTTCACATGCGGATTGAGCGAGAAGATGGGCCTTGGTGTTGCTGGTTAGTGAGTGTACGACGGATCATGTAGCGAACAAAGGCAATACCTTGAAACAAGTCGCAGCCTCTTCCGAGTCACCAGAGCCTTGCGAAAGAGGCGGCGTCAGTGGTTGGGGTCCCCATGGCTCATGACACGGCGAGCCCGGTGTCTTCGACATGGCCGCCTTCTTGGCTGCCGCTGTGCTACCATCCCGCTGGAGTCGCTGGTCCTGTGCCAGTGCGATCAGAACGGCAGCAATGTATGGATCTTCTGCCTGAACGGCCGGGATGAGGCGGCGTTGGTGTATCGATCGGAGGCGGGCGACTGGTGGGTTGGGTCTGTTGCAAGACGACGACTTGCATGATCTGTAGCGTCGCCATGCATGGTTCGAAAGTTCAAGATAGGCGAGGTGGAGGGGAGCGTGAGGAGAGTCTGAGATTGAGAAGACGCCATTGGTTTTAACAGTAGTGATAGGACGCCGGCCAAAGCGGAAAGAAAACCTATCTCTGTTGTAGGGGAGTCTATTAGCTAGATTCACCACAAGACAGCGAGAGGTCTAGAGACAATTACCCCTGGAGATGGATTCCACAGGTCTGGAGCATATAGTCAATAGCTTTCGTCTTCAATTGAATAGAGCGACCGGTTCGTAAAATGCGAGCCGTATCTCGAAATGCCTTTTGAGACAACTTCGCTTCCCGATCCTGTTGTTTTGATGTCGCATCATCATCCCCAGAGCGGCGTTGGGGATTCTCGGTCTCAGGTATTCTTTCTGGCACCTCTTTCTGTTCCCCTTCCTCTTCCTCGAGAACAAATTTGCATTCAAGAAGCCGCAAGTGTTGCGATGTCCAATGTATCGGTCGCAAGTACAGACGGCTCCGGTTGTGTTTCCGAATAATGTCGTTGATCGATGATGGCTCGGGTGGCTCGACGGTGATGGGAACCGGCGATGGGCGACAACTGCGCTTGGGTGAATTGCTTGCAAGGGGGTCCTTTTCCGTTCGCTTCAACTCGGGCTTCGGTAGCAGAAGAGGTAGAGCATCTCCGAAAATGACAGGGGAAGGCAAAGAGCCATCGAGTGGTGGTTGTCCTAGTGTAGACACCATCATGAGTGCGTGCATGGATGGATGTAAGGGGGGGGGTTCATGTTTGGGTTGGGGGCGCGTCCCGCGCTAAATGGCCAGTATCGCGACCATGTCTCCATGCACCATTAATACATCACGTGATTCACACACTGCTGCCTAACGGTGAATCCCCAGCAACCAAATAATTATTGGAAAATGCTGTCTATTGTCTATACCTGCATACCTTGTACCGAATACCCTTCTTTCATCTGTCTTGTTTGCATAGTCGATCAACTAGTTGGCTTTCTTTTGGTTCATGTTAACCTTGGAAGCCTAGGTCGCCCTACAAGGCCCTGTCGCAGCAGGTAACCAATCCCCTACAACCCATTAATTTCCAGCGGGGATCCCCTGTGCTCCAGAGCCCGCACTTACACATTGGAACCTATAGATGTCCCTCCACGTATACCCTCGGCATGTAATCTGGAAGTGGGTCACCCTATAAAATCAGAGGCTAAACGAAAGCTGCTTTCACAAATCTAGAAGCTCGCACGCGTCGTGACTCGTATCGAACTTCTCTTACAACTGGGTACATCATCACGAAGAGACTAAAGACTATCCATAGGTCAGTAGCACATGGATCACGAACACAGAATATTGTCGTAAAGGGGTTTCAACCTGTAGAGAGGTGTTTTGTCCTCCGCCTCTGAGGCTGCCCTAGCTTTCTCTCCTATGTATGGATTATATTAACATCTGCCAACAGAGTACATGTAATAAATTGTTAAAATGAATGATAAACAGTTGGATCGCAGAGCCACGGCTTATCGCCCGACTCATAAAAGCGAGAATAGAATGGCCATAACCACGGCCCCGGCGGAAGCAAAGGACTTAGCTGCCCCAGCTGTGACAACCGTGGATGGCTTCTCAGAGCCATCGTCGCTGCTTCCATCTTCACTGCCAGACTCGTCATCGTCTGAGCCCTGGCTGCCTTCATCTCCACTGCCAGAACCATCGCCTGAGCCGCTGCTGCCACTGCCTGAGCTGTCATCGCCCGAGCCGCTGCTGCCGCTGCCAGAACCGTCTCCTGAGTGGTTATCGCCTGAGCCACCGTGGCTACCATCTGAGTCTCCTCCTGGAGAATAATCAGGCTCATCAACACCCTCAGGGCAATGCCAGTGATCTCCATGCGCTACGCACTCTCCAGAAGGAGAGGCCGAAGGCGATGCTGGTGAGGGCGGAGTTGTTGGCTCAGGGACACCCTCAGGGCAGTGCCAGTGATCGCCATGGGGAGAGCAGGTTCCCACTGCCGTTGTCGCGTCATCCCCCCCCGGTGAGGGTGGTGTCGTTGGTTCGGGAACCCCCGGAGGGCAATGCCAGTGGTCACCGTGGGGAGAGCAGGTTCCTACTGCCGTAGTCGCATCCCCGGGCCCGTCAGATGGCGGATTGGTGGGTTCGGGAACACCAGGAGGACAGTGCCAGTGGTCACCATGGGGGGAGCAGGTTCCTACTGTCGCTGCTGTGTCCTCAGGATCTTGTGATGGCGGAGTCGTTGGTTCAGGGACTCCGGGGGGGCAATGCCAGTGATCACCGTGGGGAGAGCAGGTCCCTCCTACAGTTGTCGTTTCCTCCGGCTCCTGTGATGGGGGTGTGGTCGGCTCAGGAACGCCGGGAGGGCAGTGCCAGTGATCACCGTGTGGTGAGCAAGTGCCTTCTGCTCCAGTTGTCGGCTCAGTCTCCTCAGGATCTTGCGATGGCGGAGTGGTCGGTTCAGGAACACCAGGAGGGCAGTGCCAGTGGTCGCCATGAGGAGAGCAAGTTCCTTCTGCGCCAGTTGTATGTTCAGTCTCCTCGGGGTCTTGCGATGGCGGGGTCGTTGGTTCGGGAACACCAGGAGGGCAGTGCCAATGGTCACCGTGAGGAGAGCAGGTGCCTTCTGCTCCAGTCGTCGGCTCAGTCTCCTGGCTTGGTGGCGTTGTCGGCTCAGGGACCCCCGGGGGGCAATGCCAGTGATCCCCGTGAGGGGAACAAGTTCCCTGTGCCGTTGTCTCCCCTGGCTCTTGAGGTGGCGGGGTGGTCGGTTCGGGGACACCAGGAGGGCAGTGCCAGTGGTCCCCGTGGGGTGAACAGGTCCCTACTGCCGTTGTCCCATCTGGTTCTTGTGAGGGAGGGGTTGTGGGCTCGGGGACACCCGGCGGGCAATGCCAATGGTCACCATGGGGAGAACAGGTTCCCTGCGCTGTTGTCTCTCCAGGCTCTTGCGGTGGCGGGGTGGTCGGTTCGGGAACGCCAGGAGGGCAGTGCCAGTGATCACCATGGGGGGAACAGGTTCCTTGAGCCGTTGTCTCCTCCGGTTCTTGAGACGGGGGTGTCGTGGGCTCGGGG
>JABFFI010000953.1:0-15043 GCA_013623725.1 Fusarium robinianum | reverse complement strand
CGCTTTAAACATCAGAAGCAGACCAGGACTGCTTCTAATATCAAAAGCCACACACATACTGAAGGGTTAGGCTAGGTTGCCACGGCGGGATCCATAGTCGTCATGACCCAGAGATGACAAAGTCCATAACTAGCCAGCTGGCATGCGAATATTGGCTAGATTGTCGGAGAGTGTATGCGGAGGAAGTGCGAAGGGCCCAGCCTAGGGTGGAAGAAAGAGGCCCTCCTCCTCCGCTAGAAACTACGAGCAAACACAGGGAGGACAGATCAAGTATATATTTCAGGGGAAAGGCACATCCTCGAATGACTCATATTCACTATCCGTCACATCTCATGGTATCACCTCTACTTCAGAAACTTGTCACGCGCTATGGAGAACAAACCTATCGCCAGCTCCTCCCAGTCTGCACATGCCATGCAGGCCCCAGAGGCGAGCATCGGGCAGCTAGCCCAATTCTTGCAAGGTCATAATCGGGCACTCTTCTCGGAGAAACAGCGGCTTCTCCAGGAGAACGAAGACCTAGACAAGTTCATCGCCCATAAAGAAGCCACGGTATACTGGCAATACCATCTGATCAGATTCGTGGAGGGATATATCCAGTTGCTCGAAACGACTCTTCGAGAAGACTCGGGGGAATCTTCGCCGCCTGTACTGCCGCCGCTAGACGCGGTTCCCGAATTTCAGCCGAACGCTGGCAGCTCCTCCTTCAGCACACCACCCGGCATGCTATCAGAGCCCGGCCAGCATTTCGATAGCAGCGCGGTAGACACAGATATATAAGCCTACAAGCGAGAAGCGTCAATAAATCGGGGCTCTAAATAGAGGACTCTTCGGAGACAACTCCTCTACATCGCATCGCACCGCATCGCACTACTCACTCGCGTAGGTTGGCATGTTAGGGGGCTATGGATAGACATCGAAGACAACACCGTAAAGGGCCTATTCGATAGATAAACTGCTTTGCGCTCGCATTCTTGAATCAATGGGTAATAGTGAATTGTGTCTTGCCTGACGGCACATGAGGACCGTTGTTGGCGGCTGATTAATCCCTGGCCTCCGGGCTGCCTTTATGCCGAACCATGCCACACGTCGACTGAACAAGTACGGGTCAAGGGTCGCCTTTACCCATCATGCCTCCCTCCACCGCTATCTGATCAATGGGGCAGCCGGGTTTCCCTCGTCTCTTCCCGCTTCATCGAGCACCTCAGTTGTGCGATGTGCCGGCCAATGCATCCTGAAACATGGGTCTGCATTGCGCCCTTGGAGGGGGATCTGGGGTGATGGATGTGAGCCTTGCCGGTTGTCCTTAAGGACTTGCTGTCTAGAGGAGAAAATCGATCTCCAAGGCTGACTCCAACACCCGCTCGCCGAAGATCATTAAACGTCAGGCCATGCCGCCTTCGGGACCTAGCCATTTCTGCGCCGCATTCGCGGGTGGCCTTGCGTTTATTGGCAGAGAGTGTTGTTGTTTGAAGTCCATCGGGCTGATCAGTGGACGGGGGGATCCGAAGCTGTTTCCGCTAGGAGCTCTAGAGTCCTCGCACTTGGCAACCTGCTGCTGCTGCGCAGTGGGAAACAATAGCTGCGAGCTGAAGATGGGCCAGACAGGAGTGGGAGGATGCGCCCACCAACGACTTAGTGGTGAAAGGGGCTTGGGCGAATGGCTGGAAAGGAGCGAATCAAAGTAATTGTGGTGTTGATGGCTAATAGCGCGATGGAAAATGACGAGAGTTGGGGAACGCCAAACTGTGGCCGAAAAGAGCTTCGTTACCTCGGGGACAAGGATAGAAGGGATTCGGGCAAAATTAGACTGACCTGTGCGCGCAGTTGCATTAGCACAGCCAGTGCCCGTGTGTCAGTATCTAAGTTCCGCCGGTTGCAAGGCTGTGCTTCTCCTAGACCGTGTACATATTAGAACTGCGAAGCGGGTAGGGCCCCCAATTAGCCCCGTGACGAGGTCTGTAGCATTTCATCTAGCAAAGGCGGTGCGATGAGAAAAAAAACATATTCAAGGTCATTTTTGAGGCGGCCTATGTTCTAAAATGTGAACGTTTATCTCCCACTCTACTAATAATCAGCTTCTATTTACGGGCTCGTTTTTCCTTGGGGAAGGACTACATTTATGATTCTGGCCCTTAATGCCTAGGGCACAGCTGATGGTCGTTTTTCTGTCTACCAGCTTCTACAATCCCGGCCAATTTCACAGATAGACCGCGTCGGTATCGAGACGAGAGTGTTTGTATGCGCGGGGACGTCCTGTTACGGCTGCACCAACCCAACCCCTTTCCCCGACTTCGCCACGGTGGGTGACAAGAAGACTATTCAACCCAGCCAGGTTCTCCTTAACCCGCGGGGGCTCATGCTTGTATTAGACCCACGCCCCTACCTTTACCTGGTGCCTCCGCGTTCCCCCGGATGTTCATGCCTCTAAGGCACTCATTAACCATCCTACCCATCTCCCGGTCCTTCCATGACAAGAGCGACTCTCTCACGAGAACCATACGGCTCCCTACGGCGCTGAACTAGAACCGAGAGCACAAAGCAGATTAGGGACGCTAAATATCACTCGTTCTTCCCACTACAACCTGTGGATGTGTTGATATCTCTCTATCACCTACCATGCCAGCCAATGCCCGAGACGAATCCGAGACGAAAGCTCGAAGCCGTCAGAATGTTATCGCCAGCGAGCTATCTCGATTGACAGGAGAAGAGTATCTGGAGGACATCATGCAGCACATTTCGCAGATGGAGGTACGTGTTGCTCAGTAAACCACTCTCACTTGAACTCGTGCTGACGGGTAGCAGGAGGACACCCTCCCCAATGCCTCGCTCATTGACGAGCATTGCAAAATCCAGTGGTACATGAGACATTATCTCATCGATTTCCTTGTCGAAGCCCACGCCGCCTTCGCCCTCCTGCCGGAAACCCTCTTCCTCACTGTCAATATTCTCGACCGCTACTGCTCTAAGCGAGTTGTATACAAGGGAGTCTATCAGCTCGTTGGATGTGTCGCCCTCCTCATCGCCGCTAAGTATGAAGACAAGAAGGATCGTGTGCCGCAGGTCCGCGAACTGAGTAACATGTGCTGCGGTCTCTACTCTGCTAGAACGTTCACCCAGATGGAGGTGAAAGTGCTTGAAACCCTCGACTGGATGATCGGCCACCCAACTGTCAGCTTTTTCTCGCAGCTCTTTGCGGCCGACGAAGGCGACGACCAAGAGGTGGTGCACATGGCTGCCTACCTTTGCGAGATCGCCCTGTACCACCGCGACTTCGTCTCTACACCCCGGCGAATTCTGGCCCGCTCCTCGCTCGCCTTGGCTCGAATTATTCTGCGCCGGCTTGAGGTCAACGATGGAGATTGGGATGACATTGAGAAGATGACTGCACTTGCCCTCACCAACCACCTTCACCAACCCTCACCGACCCTCCTCAACAAGTACTCTTCCTCGAGTCTCGGCCGCGTGTCCGAGAAGCTAACAGAGTTCATGGCTAAACAGACTTCCATCGCTCGTCGAGCTGCTATTCCCCAGACTCCCAACATCGAAGCCGTCAAGCACGCCGAAAACATCTACAACACACCCCAGAATGGCCACAGTCCAACACAGGGGCCTACTACCTACCCCTCTCCGCTTATGACCCCGACTGAAGCTGCCTCTATAAACTCATGTGGGGTACCGGCCCAATACCCGGCTACACCAGGGCTGGTGGCAAGTCACCAAGACTGGCGGCAAGCTGCCAGTTCTAGAGCTCGTAGTGGAGGCGTAGATGTTCCGCTGGGCTAGGGATTGCGAACAGTGGAGGCGATATTATTGTATTTTACGCGGGCGATCCAAAAAGCACAATACCTCTAATGCGAACCGAATGTGCCGGTTTCCCTAACTGAAACTGGGCTGTGCTTGGGTTGTGTTGGCAGAAAGCCTACTTGCATATGATGAAGAAATGACCTGCCGCCACGTCTAGTAATGTCTTAATTGGGATGTATCCTTGGGAGAACTTGATAAAATCGAAGGCTATTGAAAGCCTCACTCCTACCTAATACAAAGAGGATGCATCAAAAGACAATAGAATTAAGTACAAAGAGAGTTCATATAAAGACTGTGATGCGCATTATTTCCTGCCTTTGTGCTACTGGGAATTGTTGGCCTCGACCGTGGTTACCATTGCCCTCTTCACTCATCATGGGTTATGAATCCTCCCTCTTGCCTAGACATTGCAGCCAGTATCCCTACTGGCGGTAGGGTTTGCTTTAGCAGGACAGAGACTCGCCTCATCTTCTTCTCTGTTCCGGCCCGCACCCCCAACCATAGTATCCATCTCGAAGGACTTCGTATCAGGAGCTGGTCTCTCGTTGTGCTCACGATGGCTGTCATGACGACGGGGGACCAGGTGGATCAGAGAGGGAATATAACGCGTGCAGAACGGCTGTAGGGCAGGGGCCGAGGCGCAGACGATGCCAATGTTGACCTCAATAAAACTCCAGATCATCTGGGCAGGGACCTTCCAGGTGTAATCGACGGATCGGAGGAGGGGTAGAGTAATGACAGCCCGAACCGTAGAGGCGATACAAACGCTAAATTTAGCGGTTAGCCTGTGTTGAACCTCGGACCTTGGGAACTTACAGTCCACCCGTCGCAAAGAGTAAGATGAGTGATATTTTCTTCGGGGCGGAGACCTGTAGAGGAAGAATAATGAAAACAGGGAGGAAGAGAACACAAATATCGACACTAATGTTGGAGATGGTCAGCGTTAACATGGGGATACGATGATCGATACACTCTCCATCGATGGAGAAGTCCCAGGAAGCACTGACGGGTCGGCATCGGAAGATGGCGACGAGGACGAAACAGAAGGTATAGATGCAGATGAGGCAAATTAGGACTTTGACGGTGCGGTGGATAGACTGATTGGGCGAGATGCGCAAGTATAAGGTGAGAACCGAGAGCTTGGCCAGGGCGATGCAGACGGCGTAGACCACGGCGCTACTAACGGTAGCCTGCCAGTACGCCGGGCTGTATGTGTTCATAGGAAGATCCCAGAGGTGACGGCCAGCGCCGAGCTCAAGCACTAGATACCAGCCATTAGTCGACCAGACCAGAGATATGCTTGCTATCAGTGTGGCCTACGAGCCATAGACACCCCAAAAAAGGCGAAGGAGAAGAGTTGGCCGACGATGCACAGATCTAAGAGAGGATCGTTAGGCCACATCCTACACTTCTCAACACGGGAGGGAAGCCAAACAGTCATCCACGCCCAATCCACCCTTCACTACGTATTTCCTTGTAAAAACTCGAAGGGTGACAGAAATTAGAGCGATGGTGGTCGTGGCGACTCCTGCGGGAAACACCTCGCCGGCGTTGCTGGGAGGGTTGACCAGCGTTCGGGCCTGGCCACTAGGGGGGTCCATGACATATTGGATGAGTGCCATGGTCAATGGGATTTCCTGCTTTGTTTATATCGGAATGGGATAGGAGATGCGCGATTCGGTGCTTGAGTTGTGGGCGACTACTGGAGGTAGGTATAGATGTGACTGAAGCTATGTTGGTAGTAGCAGGAGGATTGCTGACGGGAGGCCTGGGAGATAAGGTCGGTCTGCTTCAACACTCTCGGCTACGTAGGTGGGTCAGCAGCTCCTTCGCCGGTGCCCTTGACACGTCCGTTCCACAGCTTGCAGCGCCATGCAACCATCCTTCAAGGTCTTATGGCAACGGCCTTTGTGACTCGTCTTTTCTCCCATGCCGTGAGAGCCGAGGGGGTTTTCTCCATTGAGATTGGAATCATTTGGCTTTTACGCGGTATAGTGCTTTGCTTCATAGAACAGGTTGGATTATATATCTCCCTCTCCTCATCCGCTTTCTATCCCGTTTCCCCAAGGGGAGGACCATGATTGACATCTGACGATAGTGTTCAGGCGAAGAAAATTTCCCAAATGTGTACCGATATGGTCGTGGCGAAGCCCACACGAGGATGCCTCAGCAAGGAATAGTAGCCAACGTCAGACCCGAACCACGACAGCTAGTGTCGACGACCCGCAGCCGTCGCTCGCGCAACCGCTCTCCCCCGGAGCAAAGTCCGCCCCTCTTAGGAGCCCGGGGTTGGACTTTCAGAGAATATGGGACCCCCCCTTCAGGGGCTGGCGAGTGGGAGGAAGAAGAGGAGCCGGCGAGGCCTCGATGGTGGACAGGCCAACCACGCAAAGGAAATCCCAATGGTCTCATCGCGTATCATCCCCGTGAGGGCGTAGTTGAAGCCGTGGGGAGAGACATCCGGGCTTCGGTTGCGAGGACCCTTCGGCGACGGGAGGGAGAAAGCCAGAACCAAGACCTCTGCCAGTAAGAGAATAAACGGGCTCCAGGAACTTCGTCCAATGCCAAGGCCTTGTATTGGTCTGCAGGGTTGCTCGTGGCCGACTCGGCCAATATACGGTGATATCCCGGCACGCTGGGCAGTCGCCAAACACAGCAGGAGAGGACCAAGAGCCACAGCAACTAGCGTGCCCTTAGCCAACACAACTCTTCAATGATGGCTCGGAATGGGATAGCGTCAATTCACCTGGTCTACAATTAGATAAACAGGTTATCTTGACTTGCAGTCTCGGCATCCAGCACCTCCATCCCGCGACTAGCCTCTGGCTCTTCTTCGACTGATCGTACCGGCCCGTTCTGTGTCAACATAGCATGGCAGACGACATCAGAAAGAGTATCCTCAGAAGAGCCGTCTCGAGCAGCAGCAGCCCCAGTCCCATTACCCTCAACCTCAAGACAGCACAACGCCCCCCAAGTCGACATGGCTGCTTCTGTTACCTTTCTGTCCACTTACGATTGGCGTGGCTCTCCGCCTCCTCCCCCGGGGCCTAGACGTGGTTACGCGACTGACCCGCGATATGCATCGCCCAATGCCGTCAACGGCTATCCGCCTCCAGGTCAGCAGCCCCCGGCCCAACAGGCCGCACCCTACCTGGCACCGTCGCCGCCTCAGTTTGGCTCGCGGTCACCAGCCTGCCCTCCACCACCTGATCAGCGTCGTGCCTACTACGACGACCGTTGCCTCTAACATTCGCCGGACTCTTCTTCTCAAGGAACCCATTATCCCTACTTGATAGCGAGCGACAACGAATTCCACCAATATCCCCCAGGGAACGCGCCTCAACAGGCCCAGGCCGCACCAAGGCGGCGTGTCTCTATTGCATGCCGGTGTTGTCGTAAGTAAAAGGTGCGTTCCAAGACTGGCCAATCTTGAGGGGTTTACTGACTTGACCAGATTCGATGCAGCGGCTACTAAAGCTCCTTAGGCGGCAAGTGCCACAATTGCGCTCGCATGAATCAGGAATGCATCTTCCAACCGGTCTTCCCCTCCAGCCCAACCGTCTCCATTTCTATCTCCGCTATGCCTGGCGGCGTTCCGCCGGGGACTCAGCACTTTGGCGCATACGGCCGGCTCCTGGCTCCGGGCACTGTTCCACCACTGCCTCACCCGTCTGCGCCCTACCAGCATCTCCTTCCTCAGGCACCTCCCGTGAATTACTATGCGCCTGTCCAGCCGCCGGCAGGTTCGTCTTCGTCGTACCGGGATGCCAGGACAGGCGATGACAATCAGGTCACGGGAAGGCGATGACGTAGAACATCGGAGGAACAAGACGAGTATAGACTGCCCCCTCCTCGAAGCGCCGTGGATGACGACTCTCGAAGGAGGCCACCGGCTGAATTTCCGAATCACAGCAGTCCTGGCGGAATATCCTACCTGCTGTATCCCAGAGCGAGACAAAGCCCACGAGCGCATCCCGGCGCCACGCTGTCTTAGGCAGCGACCGAAGGGTGGCCCGCAGAAAGCAAAGGAAGGAGCCCAGGAAGCAAGAGTTATTACAATGCAAAAAGGGTTGCCACCCTGGAGTCTATTGAGGCATATATTTTAACAAGAGTGATACTACGCAAGAAGATACTGCGTAGAGGAAGACGCGAGCTGGGCAATAAACAGCCCCTTCTAAAAACTCGATTTTGCCGTTACACTTGTTTTGCTTTCGCATTGGAGTTCATTTTCAAGACGAAGTTGTCTCTTTTCTTTGGGAAGTGGGCTGAGAGTTGAATTCTCATCCGAGCAGTTACCATTCGAGCCGCCCTATCCTTTGTACTAGTTGCTCAGTTAAGTATTTATTTTCTAGGAAAGACGAATAGCCTGGTTAGCGGCACGAAAAGTATTTTTATTCTCCGGTAGTTATCTATACTACTATTCTCAAATCTCGTCTCACATCCTGCTATTTTCTGCCGTGTGTGTACACGAAGTCAATAAGAACTGGCACGATTGCTTTCCAGCCACGATACCACAGCCAAACGACAAACCCTACTTGGCGCACGAGGCGGAGGGCTATAAGACCACCCAGTGCTAAGATGTCGAGATGTTAGTGATCAACGACTTCTCCCTCTCTGGGATAATAATTTTTTCTTTTAGACCCGTTCGGAGGAGCGAGAGACGCATGTCTAGTTTCGAGCAATTGATCCACTCAAACAAGCGAGTGACAAACAATAAAGACGAGCACGTAGGCATGACTGAAAGGAGTTGCAGAGCTTCACGAAACGGGCGAGTGAAAACACTAGAGAGTGGGAGCGATAGCGACTATGATAGAGTGCGAATACCCTCACACTAAGGCCACCGGCTGACATCTGTTTGGGGATGCCTATAGCAATCACCCTCATTCATCTCGGAACCTAAATACAACTAACACTAAGTCTTTCGCCCTGGAATGGCTCGTCCCTTCATTCTTGGCCGTGAGCATCGTACGTAAAGATGGAAAGGGGAGGTGGAGAAGGAATGTTCGAATATTATCTAGAGTCGTCAGCAGATGGACGGTCTGCAGATCCGCGTCGTTCTCAAACCTCCAAAGGGCATTCCTACAGTTCAAGTTGATAGTCCGTCAATATAAGGTCGACCGCGTGGGACTTCGTGCTCGCAAACTTGACGAGTATGTCTCTGTATTCTCTTGAAACAGATGCTTTTTGAATTGTTAGCTCGAACTTGCATGAAACCGGGCTAACCTGCCTACTATCACCGTTGTCTTTTGGAGCCTATCAGGTGTGGGATTCATCCCTGCTTCAGTATGTAACAGGCTCTCGAGGGGTAGTCTTTGTTGCTCCGCATCAATCCTCTCATTTCCAGCCATATCTTGAATGAAAGTTTTAACTTCGGGGGGCGTATTGGCGTCTTCGTAATACATGTGGATCTTGATAAACGAGACGTGTTTCTTGCCACAACGCTTGCAGACACCTTCCCTTTTGCTCTTATCTTCTTTTAGGGCGGCATCTACAGCGTTAAAGACGGCATATGGCTGCTCTATGTCATCTATCAGTACCCGCAGTATGCCCAGTTCCGGAATGGACACTCACTCCAGGACGTAATTTGCCAGATTAAGTGCACAGGTGCAATGGCGACGTCGTGGGCATGGGCCGCGTGCACTAACCATTGTAAGTACGGCGAGACGGCCACAATACCCATCCCAGTGGCTACCAGCAGGATGGTCTCGTGTTTATCGACAGGGATTCTGTCGCCATGAGGTCCAGTAACTATGGCAATGTTTGACTTCACCCCGAGCTCTACCGCATCTCGCATGCGTCTTGTCACGCCCCGTTTCACTTCCACAAACAGCTCTAGCTCTTTCCTTGCGTCTGAGGACCAGTCTGCAACGGTAAATGGGTGGCTTTGACCAATTGATAGCAAGGAAAATGGGCTCCAGATGTTGATATACTGTCCTGGCTGTACCTTCAGTGGCTTGCGCAATGCCACCTTTACTTGGATGTAGTCTAGGCTACCGTTTTTCTCAAGGCTCAGGGACTGGAACCAGTAGGAGTTCCTGTACAAGGTAATGCAAGTATTCAGTAGGAGGGTGGCAAGAAATACGCCGGCGGTGACGTAGAGGAGCACTCGAGTATGTTCTTTATCTGCAGGGATATGACGCCAAACGGCATAAGCCAGCAGGCCTGATATAATATGATGCATTAAGAGTATCAGCTCGTAAGGACACTTTTTAGGCAGTGTCCTAGGGGGTATTGAAAGCATGTAAATTCCAATAAGGGCCTGACCGTCGTTAGCCTCTCGAGCTAAAATCGGAATATATCCAGGAGCATTACGCCTATACCAAAGAAATGGTCCCGTAGGATTACAGACCATCCTTTGTTTGCTATCGTTCCGAATGCATGAATACTACTCAATATCGCAACCATTAGACCTGCGCTGGCGTGGATATGGCGCTGGACTCGGAGACGGATGTTAAAGATCGCAGACGTAAATGTCAGAGAGGGACTAGCGTAGAGTAGCACTAAATTCGCAACAGCTAGACCACCTGCTCGAGAAATGGCTTTGTCAATGCTAGTTCCTATAGCAAAGACGCAGCTGAGGTTCACTGCGAGATAGGGCAGGAAAACAGCTATATAAGCCCGGGTCAGGATATCCACGCTACTGCCGCGACGGAAGAGGCCCTTATATATAACATGTTTTAACCCCCAATTTGATATTCTCTGTTTTATGCGAATATAAGTAGGTCGCTTGACAATATTGAGAGCTGGCGGGCACGCCTGTTGTAGGATTATGAGGATGAACCGCCTCAGAGATAGCAGACAAAGTGAGATAGCAACCCCAAGTGCATACCAGTCTGTAATACTAAAACGTGGCGCCATGTCGTGGGACTATAGTAATATTAGCTATAATACGGTTTCAAGTAGTTATTCGTGCAACTGCCTGCAATAAATAGTCTGAGATCCAAAATGACCCATCTGTCTTAAAGGTAGGCAGAGTAATAATATGCGTTCTTATATAGACTAAAAAGAGTTCTTAATTATAATCCAGTCTAATTTAATCTAATAGCTGTCGCTTCCTTAGTATGAGCTCTATGTGTTTGGCTGCGAACTGCCGATTTCAGCCGCAAGTTACAACTGCAATGGATTTCAAAAGGAGAAAAGATAAGTATGCAAGCGTGATAAAACTTAGCATAGGCTAACATATATAGCTAAAGAAAGCATAGGATGAGACAAGGCGGGAGTGGAATTGGGCCAATGCTGTAACCTGAGGAGCTATAATTGGACATGCAACGCTATGAAGTCCTTTATGGCGCAACGCCTATGAGAAGGGAGTTGTAATGTTGCCATCTCTAAGATTGGCCGATTCGATACAAAAGCCTCTACCGCCTAGCCCATGAAATAAATCGGGCCTTGCGAAGATCACTGGGTTCGGCTTGTTAAAGTATAGGTCTCAACAGTCTTCAGGGTAACAAACCCTTTTTGCTTTTAACACGGCTAGGCTTGGGGCCGCATCGACCTGCATCTTCCCATAGCCATGCTTCCATTCTCTCCCTTCACGGAGCCTCCGACGCGTGTTTAGCTGTTGAGTATCTCCCGAGGTTGATGGGGAGAGACTTGAGGGTTGAGCCCTGGATCAAGCCGCATTGGAAGATGTTGCGGTTGTCATGACCAGGTCTGACGAAGTAGGAAGGCGGATATGGACGGCAGAATTCCCCAGACCCACCTGAAAGAACCAATCAGAAAGAGAGTCGAAAGAGGATGGTTCGACTCAGGTCGACATGTATAAGTCGAACGAAGTCAGTTCGGCTTCATACGACCACCCAAACCATCAAGTATATAAGCTACGCTCATTACCACATCTCTTATGTAGAAGCTACCCAGCTATCAATACAACTCGGTTACATCAAGCACCTACTTGACGCATTCCCAGACATGACCCCTTTGTTCAAGAACAACGCCACTATCCCTTCTGCCAACAAAAACCCCAGCATCTACTACCGGCTTATCCCTTGGGAATTGCCCGTGCGTCACAGCGTTTCATTCTACAGGTTGAACTCCAAGGGGGGTTGGAGAACAAGAAACCATAGCAAAAGGACCAGTGAGACGAGCACGGAATTATCAACTACTGAGGCAACCTCTCTCGCTCCAGCATCCCCCAGTCTGGGGAGGGCGTATCAAATTACGCGCGGCGTGGGGATGAGCGGCTTGCCTGGCCGCCACCCAAACGCAAACAGGAGGTGAAGCAGGGTTCACCTGCATTGGCCTGGCTGGATTACTGCATGTTTCCTGTGGCCAACACAGTGCCCACATCGTACTGCACCATGGTGTCAATGCTAGAGAACTCGGCGCCCTGGATCAAACACTTAACTTCAAATCCATCTCGTACCTGTAACCCTCCTTGGGTGGAACTACGCATGCAGCCGCAGACAACAATGGCGGAGCCGCCAGGGATCAAGATGAAGTATCTGAGGACGGCCGGCTTTCCATGAAAGCGGTGCTTCTAGCAATTACAGGAGGTTCTCCCCCTTTTCTTAACAAACCTGGTATGCCTCTCGGCAGGCTGACCAGTCGAACACGGCCAATGTGCTGACGATATTTCTCCATTTCAGCTCCTCTTCCCAACGCCACTGCATCACGCCACCCTTAGTCCCTCTTCGCTCCTGGCTCCTCTCATCGCTTCACGACCGCACCACACCAAGTGAAGCAAGCCGGAATATGGGCGGCTCTAGCCACACGTTTTCCAGTAACTAAAAGAGGCAGCTCTTATATCCATTTACACCCGCGTGATGCGCAGGTTTCCCTTGAGTGATGTCGAAGGGTCACGGGTGGTTTGCGGGATGGTGGCACTGACTCATGTCGGTTTGGTATTTAGCCCTGCTTCACGCTTGTCCCTTCAGAGAAACATGATTTCTTGGCAACATAGCTACTCTCGACTTGGCAGCAGCACAGGGATCTTGGGGAGGGGGCGAGGGATTGACGACCGTCATTGGGCATCATGACTGGGCGGGCATGGCGTTGAAGCCCGTAGCCCTGCTTTGTGGTCCTTGAAAATGGATCTTAGCTTGTAGATGAAAGTACCCATGTACTCCGTACCACCCTAGGTTAGTTGCTGCTTTGTGCACTTTTTTTCGTCTCGTGTCTTCGCTCTTTCGGGGTCGCAATACCAGATTTGACCTCCTCCGGCCTTTGGAATCTGAATCTCCGGCTCCTGAAGCAATCAAAAAGCATTTGAAATAAACAAAACCAATCAGAAATAAGAAAGCATCAACAGGAAGAAAAGCGAACCGACCTGAACCACCAAGAGGAATCAGCAGTCCCCCGGCTCTGCCAATCCACATCAGTATATCAACACCCATCCATCACTCTCCATCGACTAGCAGCGAAACCCGCCCGTAGATAGAGTAAAACAAAAAGAAAGGAAAGGAAACGGCTGTATTACCCGATGACTGGAAAAGCACGCCCGTTCCACACACACAGAGAGAGAGAGACTTCACACACCACTGCTGCTCACGCTGTCTTTGCAATACGCTCACAACGACACACCATACCATCACGCCTACCCACACACACCACACCCTTCCTGACCACCCCCGGCACAAGTTACGAGCAGGTACAGCCACCCCGGTCATAGACAATCTAGATCTCGGCTTTTGGCGCATCAAGAAAGTGGGCCACCAAGGGTTCTCGTGCTGGCCGATCAAGCAACACTCTTGCATCGACGTCCAGCTTTAAAATCTCGAGGGCCAAGTCATCCCGTTCTTCGAGGCTTCCTTTAAAAGGTCAGCCATCCCGTCTTCTTTTCCACTGGCTCCTGCAACCTTAGACATATTTTCCTTCAACTTACTCGCACTTTAACACGACAATGTTATCGATGACACTACATCCTCAGTACATCTTCAGCGACAGCAACTCACAACTCTTCCCATTTGAGTTCGTTGCTACACCTGACAACCACTCCGCCGCCTATTCCTCTGATCCAATTGACTTTTCGAGATCGAGCTTCGACGTCGACCTCGCCGCCCTCGGACAGCACTTCTCACACGATCTCATGCAGCCCGAAGCTTGGGAAGCACCCGCCCAGCAAACACCCAGACTTGCCCGGGTCGCGCACCACCGCGAATCCTCTCTATCACCTCTGGGATCCTCTACTGCTGGACCTGCTTCACCCTTTTCGCAAAACACCTCGAATCCGCAAATCGCCATCACCGACGCCGGCAACGACCAGACCGGCTCAAACCACAACCCCACCTACTACCAGCTCGCAAAATCCATGGGACCCTACTCTGGATACCAGACGTGCGGTGGCATGGAGCATGCCATGCCTGAGCTCGCATATCCCGTCACCATCTCTGGCCCCAACAACAGGCCGCGGATAGCTCGGGATTTGATCTCAGTTCCCGAGTTCCCGGGTGGCCCAGCGCGATTACATCCTGCCTCAGTGGCGAACTCCATTGCGGGTGACTCGCCTGCCACGCCTACAATTGGCGAGGACGACGACGTCAACAGAAGGCGAAAAGGTACCAGGTCAAACTTCAACGGAGGCCTCAGCCACCGCTCACGCTTTTCTTCTCCAGTCTACCCCAACCTGCCCAAGCTGGACAGGACCATGACGGATGTGTACGTCGACGAGCTCTACAGCCCAAACTTTGCCATGACCTCGACTCCGCCCTTTCTGCAGGGTTTTAGCATGACTGCCTCCCTGACTCAGCATTTGCCCTTCAACTCTGCTCAGCGCATGAGGGAGCAGAACAAGGCGCAGCAGGACACGCAGTTCTTATACCAGCAGATGACTCAGGGGCCTGAGCCCGAGACGCCCAAGGACGCCGTCATCGAGTACAACGAGCCCGAAGGCGAGTCAAATTTCTCTCAGGCACCCAACGGTATTCAGATTCCACAGCAATATCCCTTCATCGCGCACCCTCGCCCGAACCACGAGACTAGTCCCCGCCTGAGCTCCGCTGGTTCCAGCTCCACTAAGTCGAGGACTACCACTCCCGCGATGCACCAGGGCCGACCCGCCAGCACTTCTGCAGATGGTGGCACCTATACTTGCACCTACCATGGATGCACTCTGCGATTCGAGACTCCTGCGGTGCTCCAGGAGCACAAGCGGAAGGGCCACCGGCGAGCACAGGCACGTCGTGGTCCTCGCATCCGCGACATGGGCCTGCTCGACACGCAGGCGGGACCTCATCGGTGTGATCGAATCAACCCGAGCACTGGCAGGCCCTGCAACACCATCTTCTCTCGGCCCTAT
>JABFFI010000950.1:0-27100 GCA_013623725.1 Fusarium robinianum | reverse complement strand
GCCTCCCCGCCTCCCCACACAAGCCGCCTTCTCCCCCCTCCTCTCCTCCCTCCCCCACACCCTCCACTTCCCCTCACCCCCCGAATCAACCACCACATTCCTCATCCTCTTCCACGGCCTCGGCGACCACGACGCCCCCTTCGCCTCCTTCGCGCGCAACCTCAACCTCCCCGGTGTCCTAGCCATCTCCGTCCGCGGCACAAGCGTCCTCCCCGCCGCGTTATTCGACGGTGCCGGCGGTGCTGGCGAGACACCCGCGTGTCATTGGGGCGATGATTTGAGGGTCGATCCAGCGACCGGGGAGCTAGATGAGGACCCTGGCTTTGATAAGGCGAAGGACTTGGTGATGGAGAAGCTGGTAGGGGATGTTCTCATCCGGAAGTGCGGGTGGGAGACGAGCGATATCATGATCTTCGGCTTCGGGCAAGGCGGCTCTCTGGCCCTCGGCCTCGCTTCTTCCCTGCGACAACCCCCCCGCGTCACGGACATCACCGACGGCGACACCTCTGCGACCACGGGCAGATTCAAGGGTGTCGTATCTATCGGCGGGCCACTCCCCCAGTCTATGGTGCCCAGTCTAAGCAACCGCAGCAAGAGCCGTACAAGCGTGCTGGTCTGTCAACTCGAGGATGACGCAGTTGACTCGGTGAAGCAAGAGTTTGAGGATGTGAAGATGGTGAGATGGAAGAGACGCGAAGTGGCCATGCCGCAGAATAGAGAAGAGGTCTTGCCGCTGATGCAGTTTTTTGCAAGTAAACTCAACGATGGGTGGTAGGGTTGGCATGCATATATATATATATATTCTCTTCAAGTTTAGGTATCAAGTACTGTCATACTTAGGGGGTCCTTCCTAATTGCATGGAACCATACATACTTAGGAAGCCTGACATGGCTGTTCAAAGTGACATCCCGAGGTATGCAGAGATTGTTCCTAGAATCCTAGCACGACAGTATGATGTTGGAAACGAACCCGATGCGGAGCCAAGAAGATTTCTCTATCAATGTCAAGTCCCAGACTTGAAATCGGGAAAGGGTATCACAACCATTGATTGACCTCGCTACGAGAACCAACCATCTCGACCAACATCACTTCTCCTCCCGATCCCCCGCCTGCAACATCTCAGCCAAGATATCCCACTTAGCAGACTGCGCATCATTCGTAACTCTTGCCACACTCCGCAAACCCCCGCAAATAAACCGCAAATGTCTCTGAAAATCGACCTTGACCTCCCTCAAGACGGCCATGTACGGCTTCCCGGGCCGCGCGGGGTGTGCCTGTTCCTCCTCATCGGCGCTCTCTTCATCACTGTCGCGGACGTACTTGGAACTTGACCTCGGCGTTGCGGGTGGTGCTGCAGATGGCCCGACAGAAAGTCGCAAGAGTTCTTGTTCGTGCTCTGCTTCCTTGGCGGCATTGGTGGTTTGTGCTTGTTCAAGCTTGATAGCTAGGTCTAGAATATCGAGAAAACACTCTCGAATGGGTGTCAACCTGCTTCCTAGGCATGCTTCATCGACAACTCGCTTTAAGAAGGTAGCATGGATTGCGATCATCGCATCTACATCGTGGGCATCTTTTAGCTCGTCTCTCATTTTGGAGCTGTTTGGCGCGAGAACGAGCGTTGCCAAATACGTCTGAAGGGTGGTTGAGAACCAGAGAAGACTGTTGCGAAGCGAGTAATAGAGCGCCCTTTCGTCCCAATTATCATACTCGGTCCAATAACAATCAAGCAACTTGCGCCTGTGCAAGACATACAATGCTCTCTTCAACTGAAGCAGCAATGTGAAAATGGATTGGTAGTGAACACCGCTGTCCTCTGAGAGCGTCATTTGGACAGGCCAGGCCAGCTGATAGTTGACCTGAATTGTTGGCAGACCGGTTTTCACGGAATCCCGTGCTATTGTGACTGGGATCCGCAAGCCTTCAGGGCGTACTTTGACCGTCAATCTTGTCATATCAAGTAAGGATGAGAAAGCCTCTTGTGCTGCACCGGTTAGGGCATAACGGTTGTGCCAGCTCGGTGCTGATGCATCCAGCTTTGCAAAGAGATGACTGGTAAATAGCTCAGTTGCTGAGCCGTCTGACATGAAGTAAAGACACTCCAAGGCATCAAGAGCAGACCAGAGTCCACATGTCTCGAACAGTGTGTTTCTGAGTGTAATGGAGGTTGTGTTATATTTGCTCTGGATCCAACGGTCGAATGCGGCGTCGAAGAGATCCGGAAAAGGCGCTAGGTCGAACCCTTCAGGGCAGATGGTTTCATATTCTAGAGCGGGCTCATGTTCGCTCAGAGTAGCGCTCGAGGTTGTCCAGCGACCCAGGCGCTTCAATATCACGATGTTCTTGCCCGCATTGAAGATCTTTCCGGCGGCGGGCTGGAGAAAATTCGGCGCATGTAACTTCCCATCCGCTGTTCGGCGAAGACGATACTGTTCTCGCCAGATCTTGCTCAATGAAACCTGCTTGGGAGCCTCGGATACGAAGAATATCTTGTCACCCGGCAGCAACTTGCCCTCGTCCATCCACAAACGAATCGGACGAAGATAGACGTTGAAACATTCGACAAATATCCGTGCCAGGAATTCGTAAACCGCAAGCTTTCCAGCGAGCTGCGCCAAGCTAGCCTCCTCAAAGAGGAGCTCGAGGTACCGGAAAGCACCCGAGTTGGGGGCGCTCTGGATCTGAGCGAGGATGCTAGAGAGGGAGAATAGGGGCTCAAGGGAAGAAGCGAGCTCGCCCTTGATCGCCAACAGACTAACAACAACATCCCTTTCAGGGGCGACTAGTCGCGCTTGTATACCCGTCACCCTTCTGTCGAGTTCACTCAATCGCATGGCAACACTATCGTGGAAGACTTGAAGGTGAGAGGCACGTTGCTGCAAAGCTACGAATCTTCGCAACACTGCAAGTTGACGACCCGCTTCTGAAAAGTAGCCAACAAGAGCCCTGTGAGTTTCCCAAACGACATGGGCCAGTTGAAATGCAGGGTTGGCGGAAGCATTAGGCCCAAAGAGTGTCGTGTCTAGCCCTTGCAACATAAATAGGACCTCCCGAGTAATGTGAAACTCAGTAACGGGGATCTTCCGTGCATGGCCAGCATTATCAGTAGCGGGCTTCTCAGTTCGCCAATCTTGAGCTTTCCGTATCAGGTTGAGTTGGGAGATGTCCTCAGGGTGAATAATTAGGTCGTCTGCAGTTCGACCGACTGCAGAAGCCTCGGACGGGTCGGTACTCGTCTCAGATTCGCTGTGCAGCTCGTCCTCGTATACCTCGTCATCCGAGCTGCCACCGTAGTTGATGGATTTCCACATCGCGGCATCCTGATCCCAGCCATCTTCTTGGGCGATGTCCTCCCAACGCAACTGCTCGGCTCCGTCGGATCCATTCTTAAATAAGTCCAAGTCGCTGAGTCTCGAGTGAAAGGTCGGCTGGTCGGAGAGCTCTAAGAGCAAGAACAGAATCTCGGGATGCCATTTCGAGGGCGTCTGGTTTAAGAGTTCCCGTCGATCCTGCAAGGCATCGGCGAGCCCCTCACGCTGGTGTATGCGAAAGCGCTCGTCGAGCCCATCGAGCTGGTGCTCAACTTCGAATTGATTCGTTCGGAGGTAAGGGTGGAATCGAAGACTTCGTAAAGCAGTTTCGCGTCGGGCATCGAGCCTGGCTGGGTCTATGGGCGACTGGTTCCAAATTAGTGACCGGTGAGCTCTAGAGCTCCGATCAACGTACCTCATCGGATGAGAGAGCGATAGCTTCGACAAGCTCTCCTACTAGGGGCCCAAGCCTTGTAGCAAATGCCATGTTAACTTTTCACACTCCATTCATTTTCCTCATGAGGAGGCCGTATCATGACAAGCCCTGTAGCTGTTGGTGGTGGGGTTATCAGGGCGATGTCGTCAGAGCATTGGGAGGAGCGCGTCTGTTTCTTGGGCTCGTCGGCGTTGAGTTTTGCGATGGTACACTGCCGCAAAGCCTCTCTTATGCTTGGCGAGCACCAAAGGGAACTGCGCTGTGTCGGCTGCGCGTTGTTGCTGATAATGCTGTGAATGGTTTGTAGGTTGTTGGGGGTGACGGCAGCTGTGTCAGGATTGGTTGCTGTTGTGCCTTTGTCAGCAACGGCGGTAGCAGGACGTCGGCGGCAAGGAAGGTACGCAAAGGGTTAAAATAAAATAGATACAAAAAATACAGGTAGCCCATGAGCCGTATGAGAACGCCAAACATGAAGTTGCTACCTACTGTGGTAGGGCATGTGTGTTTACATTCATTCTTCCTGTCAACAGAGCTGTGGAATAATATACCGTGCATGTATGCTTCATGCACGGAGTACTCCACACGGACTGGTCGCCTCAAGGAGGAGACTTGTCAGCGGTTCGAGTTGCATCAATTTTCTTCAAATTTAATAAAATAATACTCAACATCATTAGCTTTTATTGTATAATTGAGGAGCTAAGGGTTGGGTGTTTCTTATATTTAATTGCATTTATTTTCTATAGTCGTGACAGCCTGAATTGTTTGTTGCCCGGCGATCTCCCTTGGAAGTGCAGTTCTTGAGTGTCCAATGCAGATTTCTTCTATGAATGCATCAGAGATCCTGGTATCTGTGGGCATGCCGGTTTGACAACACTCATGAAACGAAATCCCAGGTTCAAGTTGGCCGCGAGGGACTTTATTGAGGAGAGCTCTGGCTTCGACCACTAGACCGTTGGTCCGTCAGCTCCTCCATTGAACCAACCATTGGAAACGTCGGCGACAGCTCAAGCGAGGCTATCATCAGGAATCAGCCGACCAATTGTCGGTCGAAGGAGCTGCAGCTGCATGCAGCACTGCATTATAGAGGTGATACCTCGAATGGGGACATGTGTGGTTGTTCTGCAGAATATAACCTGTATTGTCCTTTACGTTTCTGACTTTTGGTCAATTCAACGCATCCTTCCTATTTCAGTTGCGATGCGACTACCTCGTGTCAGTCATTTAAATGCCAGACCCCAAAACTACCATCCCCAGCAATCCACTCCTTTACCGGTCCAGACCATCCAAGTCGCCCCAATCCATGGTTGTGCCGTTACCCTTGTTTACACAAGCAGAGGCTTCGCTGACTTTCATCGCCTCGAATGTTCAGTTGAAGCGATGGCTTTTGGACGAAATATACTCGCTCGCGACTGTCGAGGTTGGAGTTGTCATGAGTGAGCCGCAATCGATAAGGGATAGGGGTGGGTCAGCGTGGCCTGTGCAGCGACCACCCCCATCGGAGTTCAACATATGAGGGAGTGTGGCTTGCATGCTCCTAATTGGCCAGGCTGGCGTGACATCAACTTCATGGTGTCGAACAACCCCCTTCGTTGTGTCGCCCTTCGAATCGACCCCCTTCCTTACATCCGCCCTAAATAGACATTCCTAGAAAAATATCGTTCCCGCTCGATCTGAACGGTCCGACAGGATCTTTTATCACCGATCACTCCATCTCTTCGCTACCTCTGTCTCCATGGACAGCTAAGACGCTTTGCTTGTTTACTTTCGTTTTACTGCTACTACACCAAAAGTGTTATCAGGCCGATCCTCCCTTGTCCCAACGACACCATGACCGTCGCGAGACCGGTCAGGGCACTGATTGTGTCTGCAATAGTGCTCTGGTGCTTCTTCCTATGGCAGATCTTTTCTCCCTCATGGGCTATGAAGGGTCCCGGGGACCGCTATAGCAACTTTGAACGAGACCCGAACCTAGATCGTGAGTCGCAACGCCGCCCGAGTTCAGTACTATTTACTAACAGCTGGACTTTGTCGCAGCTACCGGGGAACCAGAAGGAACATTACGCCGTACGAATCCGAACTATGCGCCCGATGCCCCGACGACCGAACGTATCAATGCGACATTGCTGGCGCTCGTGAGAAACGAAGAGGTGGACGCCATGGTGCAGTCGATGCGAGATCTCGAGCGGACGTGGAACTCCAAGTTCAATTATCCATGGACCTTCTTCAACGACCAGCCTTTCACCGAGGAGTTCAAGAAGAAGACGAGCGCTGCAACCCGCGCCAAGTGCAACTACGGTAGGTGGCCTTTCGACGAATTGGATACACAAGTCGCTGTACGCAAGGGAGAGCTCCCCCGCTGACCTGTTCACAACAGAACTCATCCCTCCCGAGCACTGGAGCATGCCCTCGTGGATCGATAGCCAGCTCTTCGAGGAATCAGCCAAGGTCATGGAGAAGAGCGGCGTCCAGTACGCCAGCAAGGTCTCGTACCACCAGATGTGCCGATGGAACAGCGGCCTCTTCTACAAGCACCCCGCCCTCCAGGACACCCGGTACTACTGGCGCGTGGAACCCAATGTCCACTTCTTCTGCGACGTTGACTACGACGTCTTCCGCTACATGCACGACAACAACAAGACCTACGGCTTCACCATCAACCTCTACGACGACCCCAAGACCCTCCCCTCCCTGTGGCCCGAGACCGTCAAGTTCCTCTCCGAGCACCCCGACTATATCCACGGAAGCAGCGCCATCAAGTGGGTTACCGACGACACCCGCCGTCCCTCGATCAATAAGAAGGCCCACGGGTTCTCGACCTGCCATTTCTGGAGCAACTTCGAGGTGGGCGACATGGAGTTCTGGCGCAGCAAGCAGTACGAGGAGTACTTCAACCATCTCGACCGAGCCGGTGGCTTCTTCTATGAGCGTTGGGGTGATGCCCCTGTTCACAGCATTGCTCTGGGCCTTTTTGAGGACTCGAGCCGGATTCATTGGTTCGTATCGTCGTGTCCTACCCCAAGACGCAGTCCTTACTGACATCTATTGTCCAGGTTCCGAGACATTGGATATCAACATATCCCCTTCTTCAACTGTCCTAACTCACCCAAATGTTCAAATTGTGTCACCGGCCGCCTAACTGATGGCGAAGCCTGGCTTCACAAAGAAGATTGCCGCCCGAACTGGTTCAAATACGTCGGGATGGGTTGAAACCACCCAGCATCATCAAGGCAACTTGTTCAATATAACGGCCTTTCTGGGAAGCCCAACCAAACCCCCCCTTCGTTCCCAACCGCGATGGATCCGGCCTTTTGGGCTACCTATGCCGGGGGGGTGCAGTTCGGCCATGTAATACTTGTACTGTTGGTATACCAAGAAATGGGAGATAACGTGCCGGGAGTGTGTTTTTGGATTCTAGGGAGCGGTGTTTTTATGCGGTTTTGGCGCTAGCGGAGCTAATAGGATCCGGAGCTGTGCGGGAGGAGTATTGATGCTATTATCCTCTACCTAGACGCTTTTGTTCGATGATGATGGTAATGGGCAAGGAATCAACGAAGCAAGGCCAGGCCCATCCATCTTGGAGCTGCCCCGAACCCTGTTCCTGAGTATCGCCATGTGATTGATAGTATCAAGTCCATGTCCATCCATACATACAACACCTACAGTGACCCAAAGACCGTAACAACACCCGATGTTCCGCCAACACAGAACTGGTCTCCCCAACCATCCTCTCGCCACGCCATACAACTAATGACATTACTCCTCGCCTTCTCCTTCCCATCCCTCCCCACAGCTTTCTTCTTAGGTTCAAAGCCCTGTGGTCCCCACGGCACCGACACCTTAGCCACCAATCTGCCCGTCAACAG
Organism: Fusarium robinianum; assembly: GCA_013623725.1. NCBI lineage: Eukaryota > Fungi > Ascomycota > Sordariomycetes > Hypocreales > Nectriaceae > Fusarium > Fusarium robinianum. Next base: position 19,492 of record JABFFI010000950.1, on the reverse strand, counting down.
ATCCCACGCCCATATCCTCCCCTGTCCGTTGGGCGCGGGCTCACCACTCATATCATCGCCAACGATGACGTACTTCTCCCCGCCGCCCAGTAGTGCCTGCAAACGCAAGTCCTCGTTCTTCCACCTAGGGTCTGCATACGCGCGCAGACACTCGCCGTTGCTGCGGTCCATGAGCCGCAGCTTACTATCGAGGGCTCCCACAAGTACAGCCCGGCCGTCGCGAGTGAGACTCAGGCTCGTGACGCTCGCGCCGATGACGTCTGTTGTTAGCTTCCCCATGCGGATGTCGTAGCTGCGCACGCGACCGTCCACACTCCCCGTGATGACCTCGGGCCCACGAACGGCAAGCGTGGTGACGGCGTCGCGCGCATCGTCGAGAACCTGGATGGGTTTGAAGCTGCCGCTCTTAGTATCCCAGAGCCGGACAGTAGTGTCGAATCCGCCGCTGACGACAAGGGAGTCGCCATCGCCAGCGAAGCTAACACAGTTAATGCGGGAGGTGTGGCCGTGAATATTCCCGCCAAAGCGCCGCGTCGTAGTCGCGGTAGCCACGTCCCAGAGAAACACGGCGCGATCACCACCAGCGGAAACGAAGCGCTCGTTATCAGCAGCGACAGCGAGGCTCAAGACCTCATACCCGTGAGCGGCATAGGTCTGGATAAGACGGCCCTGAGGAACCGCAGGCTTACTGCGATGATCCTCGCCGGGGACGGAAGTGCTAGGGAAGGGGTTGTAGAGGCGGATTGATCGGTCCGCGGAGCCGGTGAGAATATATGTACCCGGGGAAGCCGAGTAGGCGACTGCATGGACAGGGCCTTCGGGTTATCGGTAAGAGTCAGTCGACTATTCCCAGAGGAGAGGCGCCGCAGTAGAAGGGTGTGAAGATGTAGGGGGTGAAGGAAGGGTGATGGGTGATGGGTGATGGCCTCGCAAGATAACAGACTCACCATTAGCGCCCACCAGGTGAGCGGAAGGCTCCTCGGGAAATCCCATATCAGGAGGTTTCGTTGCCCATTATTTTGCGACCATAAGAATTGGGCTTTTTAAATAACACGAATTTTACATGGACGAAGTTGAGTTGTTTGACAAGGTGAGATGTTGAGTCGAACATTGAAGAATCGAGGTTGAAGAATGGATGGGTCGCTACTGCTGGAACTAAAATGCGCTGGGGCTGAGCGGTGTATGACGATTGGCTGGAACACCAAGTGCGAGGACTCCACCAACATGTACCTATCTAAACATCCATCATCTTCCAAGTTTCCTCAGGAATAGGCGGAGAAAATTCTCGAGATACTCAAGTCCAAGGAGACAAAGGTGCTCGCGGCATCACTTTGCGTGGGAAATTCATGCGTAAGTAGTTATATACACTATCAGCTCAACAGACTTGAGTAGGATTCCGTCTCTACTCCGTGAAAACTGGGAGCCTTGTTGAGTTCCAGAACCAGGAATTTGAAATCACCGGCCACAAAAGGACAATATCTTGGACTTATGAGACTCAACACCAGAGGCCTAGACATCATCTATCGTGATCGATCATCCTTTGGATGGGTTGGAGCCGTAAGATGATGGCGGTTGGCCTCTTCACGTAGACGACAGCGAGGCCAGCACCGGGACGGAGGTTCAACAACTACTACTACTACAAACATCACCATACGAGGGGTCATATCGGAAAAAATGACACCGTGATAGTTGGGGGTGGGGGACTGGATTCGTCCCAATATTGCATTCAGAAAAATCAACCGAGTTACGCCCCTAGCCAGCCACAGGGCAACCAGTTATGCCCCCGTCGCCATATGCCATATGTTATGCCCCCCCGGGTCCATGTGCCAGAGACCGCCATGCAACGCCAAACAATGCAAACATAATACAGTGGTAGCCCTGAGCCCCCAGAACGAACGCCTAACCAAAGGTCTATGCAAGCACGCCGCTCGCTCGCTTGTGCTATCGAAGAGTAGAGTAAATGTTGTCCATATCCTTTGGATACAGTTTCTCGATCGGTGTTCCGATTTGCCAGCGAAGGCTCTTTTCGTCTTCACGGCCGTCGGCACCGTAGACGATCCGGTAACCCTCAACTGGACTCAAGGGATGCGTGCCCCGGTCCCGAATCCTCAGCAAAACACCAAGACGTCCATCAATAGCATCCCGCGCAATATGGGAATCCTCCCAAATCGCGCCCATCGCCTCGACAACGTCAAGGACCATACGCACACTCTCGATCACGTCTCCGAGGTGGGACAGACGCCCACTCGCAGTCAAAACGTCCACCGCTTCCGTAACCACCATGGCCATCACGGGGGGTGGCGCACTAACAACATTCTGGCTGCTCCTGTGCAGCCGGACAAGCGCCTTGGCCATATCCAGGACCTGCGTCGCATGCTCGAAGCATGTTTGCACGTGAATAGAGGTCGCCTGTGGCGAAGACCGCCCCGCCGCGATGGTATGGCGGCTGAGCTTGATCATGGCGTGATTATATAGCAGGTGCATCGTCAAGAAGGGGCCCAGTTCCCCTGCGAGGGCGGCTGACTCGAGGTTAGAGGCAGAAAAGACCAATCTCGACGGTAGGTAGTTGCGCCAGTCCTGGATGCGCTTCAGAATTCTCTGTGACGAGTCTGTGTCTGCCTCAAACAAGCCGGGGCGGCGAGCCATTCTGTAAATCCGACAGACATCGTTTGACCAGATGTGAACCATCTCAACAAGGTGTGCCGAGATGCCAAACTCTCGCTCGCTGTTGCTAGCAAGACCTGAGACATAGGGGTTAAACATGGGGGAGAAGCCGTCCACTTCCCTCTCGAAGCTGTGTGAGTTGGCAGGGAGGAAAGTGTAGATATCCTCAGCGTTGATCATGGCTAGGCGGTCCGGGAAGTGCCCGTCGAGCCGCTCCAGCATGAACAGAGACCAAAATGTCCTCCTTCTCGCCTCGCGGTAGCCTGCCTGGCTCATCCCAAAGGGATAGCTCAAGAGACCAGCCTCGCGGGACTCCTCAAGCTCGACATTAAGTTGAAGGCAGCTTGCTGTTGCCACTGCCGCCGAGATCATCTCGTTCGCCTCCGACAGGCGCGAGATGGACAAGAAATACAGGGCGAGGAGGATCCTGCTCTGAACTAGCTGCAAGCAGCTGACGGCCGTCAACTTTTGAGCGTAGTGAGCCACTGAGGCGTACTCGAATGCAATGGGTCTGGGTCCCCCAGACAGTGCAACCCCGACGGCGAGGATGCTGTACAACAGCATGAGGTCCTCGGGTGACTTTCGATAGCTAGGGTTCATAACCCAGGTTTTAAATACATTCTCGGGGATAAACCGAATGATCATTGTGCTGTCGAGGTGCATAAAAAATTGAGAAATAACGGTGCGGGCAGATTGGGGATCCGAGAGCGAGGGGTCGGTCCGCCACGCACGGCTGAGCACCTCTTCGGAGATTCGAGGCAACTCAGCAACCTGGCGTGGGAGGGGAAACTGAGGTCGTGGGGTGGTCTCGACAGGCGCCATCGAGGGAGTGGGCTCACTGCCAGGGACGTAGCTATCATATCCAACCCGGAGCCGTTTGTGAGAGCCCACATCCGGCGAGGGCGGCCGCATGGCTGTTCTCGGTGAGACGGGGGAGCTAGTCTCGCTTTCTGCCATGCGGACGTCGTTTGGACGAGCAGAGGCACCAAGCCTGCGATGATCGTCAAGCTCGGCGGGGGGAGTCGAAGGCGACGTGTTGTGACCACCCCGGGGACTAAAGAAAGTGAATGTCAGTAACATGTTGGAGTCGGGATATGAAGTCTCGACTTACGCATTCTTAAATTTGCAGATTCGGCCAAACTTCTCGCACTGGACACAGCGAGGATAGTCCGGATCACACTTGATCTTCTTTTCCCGGCAAGTCACACACGCAATAGCTAACCGCTTGCGAGGCTTGCCAGCCTTGGTGACTCCCCAGTGCGCATTCACAGCTTCGCCATCGATCACTGTCTTGCAGTGGCTTCCATCATCGTAAAAATAGCACATTCCCTCGCCAGGAACCTCAGCTGCCCGAACAAACCGAGGCAGGAAATGTGTTCCGGTCCATATTTTCGGTCCCAAACCATCCTTAGAGGGCACCCCTTCAGTGACACTGGAACTGGTCGGCGTTGGCGGAGGGTTAGGACCTCCATGGCTTATGCGCTGATCGCCATACCCAGCGGCGGCGCGGTCCTTGGATCCGGGGAAGTGAAGACGAAACTGGTCCTGAGGCGATCGGTAAGGAATATCTCGGGATCCCAGAGCGTACTCGTGTCGACTTGTTTCTTGCTGCATCGACCACTTCCCAAGGTGTCCCTCGGCGCGTGAGTCCGGTCGGGGATGTTCGCCATCGCGATATCTTGGCGATCCGGGGCCAGAGAAGGATCGTGACAGCGCGTGGAAAGCCTGGCGGTCCGGTTCTATCTTGTTGTCGTAGGTACTTCGAGGTTGGGAGATGGGAGGAGACAGGGTCTGCGAGAAGTATGAGACGGGGGGTTGTCTGTCGCCGGAGGGGAGTCGGGGGCGGTCTATAGGTGAGGTAGCTGGGTAGGAGCTTGTCCGGTCTGAGACAGGTGAATGGAGTGGTCGCACAGCCGATGGAGGCCCAAAGAGACTGCTCAATGATGGGAGTTGTTGACGTGGTGCAGATTGGGAGGCAGACTCCGGACGGCTCTGCGCCCCTTCCACACTCTGTTCCGCAGACATGTCGGCTGTTACAGACTTCTCATACTTGGTCATAGAAGGAGAGGTGGGCGCAGGTGAAATCCAGGGTCGTTCCGCAGACTGCGAGGAGTTGGAGGAGTATGATGAGGCACCCGGACTCACCAACTCTGGCGGGGTATCTGGGAGAACCAAACGGGGACGAGAGTCGAGAGTAGGTAAGATCCCCATTGAAAGTGTTACTCGAAGTCACTCGAGTAGCAACAGTGGAGCATAACTGGAGGCGAAGAACACCGCCGCAGACGAGGTGAAGTAGTCAACATATGCCAACTGCGGACGGCGGGGGAAGGCTCGCGGATAGATATCCCCTCGGATATAACTATCGCACCAGCGGCGCAGCTTTGTGAGGAAAGCGTGCCAAGACAGACCACAATGGAGGCACGGTGGTACCCTAATGCGGATAGTCGATAACCAGGAACAGGCTGGTTCGAGAATGGGGGAAGGGATGCGGTGCCAATCTTAACACGACCCAGACTGTCGGGAGGGTTGGGTGTGTCGACAAGACTAGGATGATGAAAGAGAAGGGAGGACCCGTTAGGGCACTGGGGTCGGGTGACTCGTAGGTAGTTGGTTCAGGCAGAAGGGGGGAAAGAGGAGAATAGCTTTCAAGACAGAGAGGAAGGTAACAAGTGATATAGTTCGCCGGGGGTGTGCTAGAGATGGCGAACGGCCCCCCCGTCAACTATAGCAACGCCACGGCATGGGAGAGAGGCGAATTGGCCTGGGCTTGGCTCGTTAGATTTGCGAGACGATGGACGAGACGAGCGACCGACTTGCAACGGAGCCGTGCAGGATTTACGGCCGGCGCGCGAATGCGAATCCCGGGGGCCCTCTGGAGTGGCGCCGTCACCCACACATGTGGTGCCGGGCACATCTGTGGCCTTATTCGCATGAGACGGGATGGGGATGGGCTGGATGACTTGCGGATACTAGTGCAGGTATCGAGCGATCCCAGGTTGCTGGCCTTCGGCCCCAACGGCATGGCGGGGACTGCGTACAACCTACGAAGCACAGTACGTAAAGGATGGCGTGGGCGCCAACCCAACGGCTCTCTCTCAAAGGCTGGGCTCGACTCTTTACCCATGGGATTCCTGTTCTTTGTGTGCATTGGAGCTGCAGACGTCTAGGAGGAACATGGATGAGGGTTTGATAGCCGGGGACCGGGGGACGGGGCCGGGTGGGTGTGGCACTCCAGCTCTCGAGGGGGGGCGTGTGGCTGAGAACTGACTGACAGCCGGAGGGTGGGCGGCGAGCGGGCGGTGGGTAGGAGAGAAGCCATGGATAGAGAGGGCAGAGGAAACTGTCCGTTCGAGTGACAAGAGTCAGGTCAGGCTGGCGGGGGCACGCTTTGCGTCAGACAGATCCCTGATTCAGATTAGGGGACGGGAAGTCAGAGCCAGTATTGCCCAAGAAAGCGGACCATCCATCCATGGCACGAAAGCCCTAGACAAGATCCATGCAGCAACGGGTCGCTCAACACACCTGCCTCCCTCGGTAGCCGGTATTGACACTAATGAACAGGGACCAACGAGCAGGGCACCAATATCCCGAGTCCATCGAGCAGTAGAGGACCGAGTCGAGTGATGACCCGAGGGTTGTCCAAGGACGTGCGGATCTTCCTCCTATCGACAGTTAGGAAGGAAGGCAGGCAAGGTCGAGCGAGAGCCGAGGGGAGAGACATCAAGTGCAATGCAGGAAGTGGTGATGGCGCTGGCTCCCCGCGATGGCGCGGTGCGAACCATGGTCGGATATCAACCGCTCAGCTTGGCAACGTGATGGCGACGCAACCGTCTCAGCTGTTGGGTAATTGTCCCAAGTTGGATAGAAGAGACAACTGGCTGGCAGTCCGGTATGGAGGCAGAGCCTACCAAGTACCAAGGAGGGGTGGAGGATGGATCCCAGAGAATGGGCGGAACACCAGTGCATACCTGCCTGCGGTAACGGTACTCGATGTCGACCAACTGCCTTGCAATGGTGGATGGAACCACAAGATCAATGCATGTGCCGGCAGGCAACGGTGGACCAAGCCCTGAATAGAATGCCATCCAAGCGACGGCGGGAGTTGGCGCGGGGTTGAAACCCTCCACACAGACTCGACGCATATGAAGGCACGTTGCAGTGAAGTTAACAAGGCCAGCCAAGGCACCAAGTAGCCTAGCCGTCAATGAGCATGTTTCCGCCGAATGGATCGATGCTAATGATCTCGTCTGACAGAAACGCAGCCACGGATGAGGGCGCACAGAGTGTTAGTATGCCTGGTCATGGAACTAACCAAACCAAGGCTCCGGCATTGGGACTGGCACAAAGTGGGCAAGCCTAGCGGGCCACGACGGACGGCAGAGGAGCTGCAGTGACATCGGGCCCTTGTCGCTGTGCAGTAGGGTTGGTAGCCAGTCCGCTGGGTTCGCTCGAGGCTGCGGGACCAGCATCAGCTCAGAACGGACCACAGATCAGCGAACAGACGAGAGTGCACTGGCCCTTTGAGGCTTTGCTCGCCAACGCGAGACGGACGATCTCGTTCTTGGACCAATTGCAGCAGCCCAAAACGGCCCCCTTCTGGCCTGACAACCCGTTCCACCTGCAGATTGGGGTAAGACGCTAGAAGCCGGACAGGAAGCACTCAGCCATGTCCCTGGCTCAAGCACAGATCCTCGTTGTTGTAGACTGTGAACTGGTGATAACACCTGGGAACGGACAAGAAGAGACGCCAAAGTGCGGGATTACCGGACAGTGGTGTCATTTCTCTGTACATGGCAGGTTTTTGGGCGCCGCACCTCGACAGTACCGTAAGGGTCCAGTCGTTGTTGACAGGTAGCCATTCACCAGAGATTTGCGCGCACTTTGTGTGGAGAGGAGAGGGTTATCGTCTCTCAAGTAAGCACCGCCCGTATCATATACCCGTCATGTGCGGGGCGACGTGCTGACCAGAATAGGAACGCGATGTACGTAAAGGCAATCAGGGTTGGAAACCAACAGGGCGCCCGCCTGCCAGTGCGACGAGTGCGCGTTGATCCCCCTCCCAGGTGGCACGGTGTCTGCCTCATGGATTTGCCGCGATATGGTACGTTGCTGGAGAGTCTTGGACGAAACAAGAACCCTTGATGATTTCGCGGTATCCCGAATTTGTCTGGGTGCATCGCGCTACCATGCTCGAGTATGAACTGGCGACATGGCAACCTAGACGTTCACAGAGTTGGGGTAACCGGGGTCGTGATTTGGTGAAACAAGGATCCTCAGTGCTCTCTGTCTTGGAGGCCGCCGTATCGTGAGTGTCCGTCCTCTGGGCTAAGGTCCGTACGGAGCACCGCTCTCGTCCTGACCTGAGAGTCGCTGAATGAAGGAGGAAGCAGCCCATCCTCAATGCTCATCTTTATCGGGCTGGATGGTTTTGCATGTATGCATCCACACCCGTGGCCGCCGTTTCTTGGAAGATGGGTGGCTGCCAAGTGCATGTCGATCCTCAAGGCGGGACGATTGACTTTCGTCCATCTTGCAGAGCTGCCAGGTTCCGCTACTGGTCGTGGGGAGGATTTGCTTTTCTCGCAATGCCGGCCGTGACCCTGGGTTGCCTTCGTCCCCGGACCCAGGATGACTCCCTATGACGTCTGTGTTGGGTGCGGCACATGGGGCCCAAAGAGGAATGGCATACCCCTATCATCACGCCCGTCACGGCAGTCGTATGATCTTGAGCCGCTAATGTCGACCGGCGCTTCGCCATCTGGTCGTCATTCCAGAAGCGGGGACAAGACTCGGAACGGTGCCTATCGACGTCCAGGCTAACGGACTGGCGTCCACAACACCTCTTCCGTCTGAACGGCGATGATTGTTGAAATTGTGTTGTTGATAGAATGCAGCGCTCGTCGCAAGATTTGATGCCATGGTCGGATTCTACAAATTCTACGCAGTGGATATTGGTGGATAGGCGGTCGCCAAACTGGTGATAGTAGGTTTACCTACCTTCGTACCAGAGAACGCCGTCTGAACGAGTCGAACACAAAACCCCCATCTACCAATTGCCCCTGTCGAAACACCGCATTGAGGCTATTCGGACCCCTGTTTTCTCCATCGGCACTGGCTACGTCAACATCGTTCGAAAGTAGTGCAGGGTTGATCATCTTGATGGAGAAGACGTGGATAATACGGGGACCACCACCAACGCACACGGTCTACCGGAGGCATGGGGTCAGCTTCAGCAGGTGCAAAAGATGAAGCGCAACCCATCAACCGATAGGGGATTTACAGTTCCCGTCCGTACCTGCTTCAACCGCATGCCAAATCGAAAGGACGCTACCACCTACCCGTCCATAATTCCAAGCCAGGAGCACGTGCCAACCCATAGAATGATGACGGGAGCAAGCTACACAAAAAAGCCGATGTGGAGGAAATCTCCCGTCCATCGCGCCTGCCTAAAGGAATTAGAAAGGTCACTAGGGAGGAGGCTCGTGCGCTGGCCTGGAAGTGATGCCTTACCGAGTCTGTTATAGCCTCAGGCCGATGGCTTTTTCGTCAGGTGAGGCTCTATAGATTACCACCTGGCACTACCAACTATCGAAGTAAAGTCGGTACTGAACTTCCCTTTGCGGTCGTCCCCCAATCCAATTCCACCGTGCCCACCGAGGTGCTGGAGTTTCATTGCGATGCGTCTCCCATGCACCACCAGCACGCACAATTCCGTCCTCCCTCACCGCGACATAAGGCACTCCAACGACGTACAAAAAAGATCCCACATAAAACGCTTCCGGCTTCAAGCAACGGAAACACTGCATGGAATCAGGACCACGTTTACTCGACCTGTCGGCACAACTTCATTGCCGGAGTGCGGGGGGCAAGAATACCTACTGGTTGACAACAGACGAGTTGCAGTCCTCGCGTGGCGCCTCGCCTCCACATTTTGACAAGCACACGCTGGGTAATTCCACGCCCGTGGTTGGTCTATTGCTCGAACCCATTGACGAATTCGTGCCATCCATGTTTCCTCATGCTCGGCTACTGTTCTTAAAAGGTGACTAGTCGACTGCAAAGGAGAGGAGAATTATGACAAGATCTGCGTCGAGATTTGGGACGCGGCCGGATGAGCTGACATGTCTCCTAGCCACCGTCAGCCGCGACATACCTACACCGCGAGCTCCCTTTCATGCACAAAACAACGCAGGCCTTCCTCGTGCCCGGCATGGACCGCGCGCACAGGGAACGACGAACGCCCACCTGTGTTCAAGCGACAACCTCGGTATCCTTCCCGTTCGAAAGCGCGTATCGAACCATCTCGGTCACTAGCGAGCCCGTCGGCTGTGCTGTGATATCACTTTCCAGATGGTCATCCATCTGTCATTTCTATCTTCTGACGCCTCTACCCCGGATCCACAGTTGTGCCGCCGCCGCGCGGATCTGGCATGGAAACAATTGTTCTCGGCTTCCCGTTCCAGCTTCATCTCCGACCCTGGCTTTGAACGCTAATCCTTTGGGTTTCTCGCTCGGCCGAGTTCCCCAGATACCTCGTCACTCTCTGTCTGGCTTCGCGGTACGAGCGGCCGCCCAAAGATGCTGCCCTCAACCTTGACGCCTCGGCTGAGTGCGTGGTTTCAGCTCCTGGAATGCCGAACACACTGTGGTAAAGATCGACACATGAGCCAGATCAGCCCACAAGGCAGGTTGATTCGGTCCCAAAATCCGCCCGACCGTCAATCGGGAAAGGGTTGGTCGGGAACAGGCGCCCCAGCACGCACCACCGCCACTGCTACGGGGTATCGAGTCTTGGCTCTCCTGAGATGCCGACACTGGAGCTTGGCTTGCAGCATCATGGGCCTATGAGGGGTTTCTTGCGACCTCCCCCTTTAATCCAAATGCCGCGTCCTCTCGACTTCGCTGCGCGCTGGACTCATTTTCACGGGCAGACTGTCTGCGCCCCAATGAAGCACAGTGGAGGGTGGGCTGCATCGTTCCGAGTCAGTAGCCCAAAGCTCAAAGGGCGTCTTTTTTTTCTTCCTGAGCCTCCTTTCGACTCAGGATTCGTCTTAGATCATTCCGGGGACCTACCTCCTTTGTCAACCACAAATGCCTCTCCAATGCGCCAAGAATCTGCCGGGAGGTTCGGGCCAACGTGTAACGTGGGCACCAGGGACCAGGGTCGAAGACCGGCCTAGCTCAATCCTCAAGGGCAACGGCTGCTCGAGAGACCCCCAGGGTCTATTGAGCCGCTCTGCCGTGCAGCAACCGGCTCCCCACACCGTTGGGGCTCTCGTCGGTCCCGAGGGCAACGAGCAACGCTCTCTTGGCTTGACTCGGTGTCCTTAAAATCACGCCAATCAGATCCCAGGTTCCCATGACTAACCTCATCAGCAGAGTCAGAGAAGTTGGGGTTCGTGTCTCGAAAGCCTTCCCTCGAAACATGCTCCTGAATCCATAACTGCCTCATTCGGTTGCGGTACCCGTAACTGTCATGGTCGACAGTCGTAACGAGACACGATGGTGCATTTGAGGCTACAAGTCCCGTGAATTTCCACATCTGTTGGCCAAGGCATTGCCAGCATTCACAACCTAGCGCTCCCCGAAAAGGGCATCTCACCCCATTCTATCAGGACACCAAAGCGCACTTTGACAAGACAGCTTACTTGAAAACTACTAGCTCCACGATATCGCTGGGGGAATGTGGCATGGCATGGCAAGCCGCTTTGAGAAAGAACTGGTCTTGTGGCTGAGCCCTGACATCATGATCAATCAGACGCGCCAAGGATCCGCACTCGCTTCGGTCCTTCGAATCAGGTTGCTCGAGGCCGTACCCACGCGGAAATCGGTAATTAAGGTGTAGTTCTTGAGCCAAGAGTAAGGACTACCGCTAACTCAAGACGTGCTTGTGTGTAGGTAGTGATTTGGCGCCGCCGAGACGCGACCATCTCACCAACTTCACACCGGACTTCTTGTCGCGAGTCGTTACTTCGTCCACCAGACGAAGGATCCGAACGATGACCACGGTTCACACTAGGCTTAGGTTTGCTACTCTTTCTCAATCCCAGATAGGTACAAGTCCGGCGATTTGAAGCACCTACTATCTATGGGCTAGGCTCTACGGCCTAGCCCGGTACTTGTCTGGTAGCGCAACCAGGGACAGACCGTACTGCCGCGGGCGGCAAGTGAAGATCCTCGGACACGCGCTAGAAACCCTGCTCCGGAATCAACACTCCGCACTCCCATCAGATGGTCTTTTCGCTGGAGGGCGAGCGCCCCATACTCCGTACATACCGGTACATTGAACAAGCCATCTTCCTTTCGTCAGAGTCACTGAGGCTTACGTAGCGGTAGTGCTCGGCATGGCTGGTGTGTGGAAGTCAGTCGCTCTCATTGGCCTCAGAACATGGGGGTAGGAACTTCCGCGAGGTTGCACAGCAGCAGGTCCAACGGCGGCCTATCGTCGTACAGACTGCCGGGTCCCATCGTCAGCCGCGGAGAAGGCCTGAGGGTGTGGTTCTACGACTCCAAGACCTCTCAAGCTCAAGCGCGCGAGACAGGTCTTGATGCTTCGTTGCGTCGCCCTTTGACAGAGCTTCATTTCAATCAACGGGAAGTGCGCTACAGTTGGCCCGTTTTGACTCGCCAATAGCCGCATGCCGTTTAGACGGATTTCCTTTTTTGTCAAGGTGCTTGACAGCGCTATCGATCAGCCCAGTTACAAAGTATCCGAACCTCTGACGACCCACCGATGCTCGAAGGGGGTCAGAATGGGCTCTTGGCGCCTTCGGCGACCGAGTCTGTGTGGGTAAAAGGGGGTGCAGGTCAACGCTGTGGAAAGAAGGGCATCGACACTGAGCGACAACCGACCCCGTCCAAACCCCAGGTAGGTAACTTTTGGAGGGGGCGGCCACATCATCCGCTCGGGACCTGCCCAATCGACTGCCGTTCTTGGGTACTCTGTGCTCTCTGGGGCTGGAGCTGGGGACCCTGGACTGTAAATACCGCTCGATCACCTCGTTCAGGCTGCTCCTTTGCTCGGCATGGCGCATGGTTCCTCTTAACCGTCTGCCATTGACGGCTTCTGACTGCCACAGAATACCCTTGCTCAGGACGGATCACCACGAGATCCACAACGAGCACGACCAACAGCCATTTCAACGCCGCATTCCAACGGGTCCCATCGTGCCATCGTCACGACAGGGAATGGATCTAAGGGTCTCAAGGCCCTACTACGTATGTACTACGAATATGTGCGAAGTACTTGCGCATGTGGAGGGGAGGGTCCAAGGACAATGTCCGAGATACACCTCTGTTGGCCCTACTACCTACGTGCAACTCTTTGGCCACAATACATCTCTCTCCACTCTCCCCGTCATGAACCAGAGGGAGCTGCCCTTCTGGACAGTTCACCCACGTGCCGAGAATCCTTCTCGAATAATGCCAGACCGGCGCCGAAGATATCAACAGCCGGCACCAACTCGCTTCCTCGTGGCATCCCGGGCATGCAAAAGCAAGCACGCAGGAATGGAACCTGGGAGCGTTGGTATGGACAGACACGTTGCTCGAAAGAGGCGGCTATTCTTAGCCACGCGATGCTTTCTTTCTGCGGGAGAACAAATATGGCGCAGCTGTCCAGCCCGACACGACATAGGTATGCCAGTGGAGGCCAAGATGCTGGGGAGGTCACCAAAATGTCGCATGGTACCAGCTCCTCGGTGCATTCCTCCTCCCTCGTGAGAGAGAGCACAGCTTGCCTTCCCCGCCCCCCAGGCTGAGCTGTCTACCGAGCCGTTGCCCCAATCAAGGTCGGTCGGTGCTTCGGGTCTCGACGCGGCGAACGAGAGCTTATCGGGGGCCATTTCTCAACTCATTTCTGCCCGCAGACGGGGTTCGAGGCAAGGATCATGCGAGCATGGGAATCCTCAAGTCATGGACAGGGACTACCTACAGGCACGGTTGCTGATTGAAGGGTTTACTTGGAACCATACATACGGACCGCCTCATCTTTCGACAGTCGAAATCGCCCAACCGTGGGGGCGGGCAAGACAAGAGACGGATCATGGGGCTGCACCGAAATACCGACGGAGCTGATGCATGGGCTCCGTCGCTTCAGGTGTGGTGGGATCAAGTGCTGCGAAGATTGTCTTGCCGCTAGGGCGACAAGGGTGTCGGAGTTGCAGGCGGCGTGGCGTCTCACTCTCACTAAACGAGGCAAGCCAAACCTCACGACATGCCACTCGTCGTCTTGTTTGGGACATCATCACGTTGCTTAGGCATCGCCATTGTATCCGTTTGGCCCCCTTCGACTCTGGCTTCGGCTGTTGGGCTTCCTTGTGCGGATTGTCGTTCTGCCGAACGACCTCGGGCCTGAGGACGATTCTCTATCTCACGGCAAGGGTCATTCCCTCATGGGCACAACTTTACCGGCCCTGATACCAGGTTTTGGGCCTGCAACTGCCTCTTGCGTGTCAACACCTCGCCTCGAGCTACTTGCCGGCGACGATGCGTCAGTCCCTGTCCTCTATGTACTTCGTATGCTCCTGACTGTCGAGACGATTATGACATCTTGGTGGCGACAGGGGTAGGTGGTGGGCAACCAACGACCTGCTCGATGGAAATCAGGTCCTACCAGTCAACTACGGTAGGTACTAGCCTCGCTCGCCCTGCGCTGAGTGGGTTTCCCGAACGGCATCCGATAGCTCCGTTGCCGTTAGATGATGCGTGGATCGACAACCGTGGCTCTGCGTCATATGTATCGCACTCTTCAAGCTCACTGGCGACGGCATTCGATGCTCAGTATAGTTTACGAAAGCCGCAGCGACGCCTCCCACTACCCAGTGAACTAATGGCGTTCCACATTCCACTCAAGCATGTGAAGGAGCGTCTAGGTTGTCTGATCCATGCATAGGTATTCCTTCGCGGGCCGCTGATAACAAACCCCAGAAACACCAAACTTGGATGGCTCGATCTAAGTCGAGGTAAAAAGCAAAACGGAACAGGTGCCGGCATCTACTTCCGCGAATCGAAGCCACCATACGGCGAGCTACGTAGTAGCAGTAGATCATGACCCTTCGAGCCAAGCTTCGTCTTTTCTTTTCCTCAACTCCCGCCCCGCGTTGCCCCTCCTTTGCGTAGGGCTCGTCTCGTTGGACGACGACATCCCAGTCTCGATGACCAAGATAGGTTCGGTCGGCTCGTCCACGATGGCTCAACCAGCAACGAGCCCAAAAATTTCTGTTGTCTATCGAGCTAATAATACCTACTCCGTGGTAGTACGGGCGATACATGCTAACCAAAGCCCCGACCCATGGTCAAGAGTCACACCGTAGGCCTCTCCCCCGGCTTATCCGACCCGCCACTACAACTGACGAAGTAAGTCCTCCTCCTGTTGCTCCGTATGGGGTACGGGGTCTATACATCGTGACCCGAAGGCCAAGTCATAAAACCTGTTGTGTGTTGTTGTGGGTGTGTGGTGGTGTGTGGGCGATGGCTTCTCGTGTTGCCTCTCCATTCCAGTCATCTTGAAGGGGGGGTCACTACAGCCAGCCCCAGACACTCTTGTTACATTCGCCACCTTGGGTGTTTGTGCCGCCCAGACTCCCGTTCGGGCCGTACGGGTCGCCTTCCGCCTAGCACTGCTGCCCCTGGCGGCCGAGTTCTCGGAGTGCCGTTGCAGATTTGACCCGACTCCATGGCTCACCTTCTGGCAATGGTCTAGGTGGTGGCCATTCTTCGGCGCTTAATGCAGGAGATTGTGGTGGCGTGGGTGAAGACTTTTCTTTTCCCTCTCAAAACCTCTGTAGATCTTTCCCAGGTTGGTGGTGATTCTGTGCTCTGGGTGTCTGGCTCGGCTCTGACTTCAGGCAGACCCGGACTGCGGCTGATTCAACGGCATCGCCATCGGGCCATCTCCCGTGAGGCGTCCAGGGTAGATCTAATGGAGGGTGTGACGGACATGCCGAAGACGATCTCTCACAGTTTTCTCCTCTCCTCCGGCCGAGCAGGAGTCCAGGGTAAGTACCATCAGAGGCCGGTGGTTTCTGGGGACATCGTCGCGAGGATATCTATGTACTCCTCCCTGGCTCGCCCCAGTAGATAGCACGCTACTGTATCGCGCGCGCGCATCATTCTTTGACCCGCCGGCAAATCTTTTCCGTGGTTCGATGAGGCCAGACTTTTAAAAAGGTAACCCCCTCCACTCACTATGTCCACGGACGAGGAGGACGGCAATCCTTCGGAGGGGCCTAGATATTGGCTTGCGGTTCCCACGTACTCGTCGTATCGGACGGTGGGGACGCCCGATTATCCAAGTGCCCTAGCGCTGCTGACAAGATTCTCGCATCATCAATGCGCGAGATTTAGGCGGAAGTGGAAGTGAGATAATATCTCGCATTTCCAAGCCCGGTGAGTTTTGGTAAGTTGCCCGGGTAATCTCATCAACGGTGACGCAACAGACTTGTAACATAACTATATCTCGGATGAAGACAATTTTGCGGACCTTTCAGCTTTGTTAGACCTCGGGGATACTGAATCCTCGGTGAGGGGGATAGATGGTATATGGCGAGAGTATAGAGGCTCGTCGTATGCACCAGATCAGGGGCCAGTGGGGAAAGACCTTGCATGTCCATCCAGCCAGGAGTGCGGTGTATATCCGGACTACTTATGCATCGACTGATATATTGATGCTGGTAGTAGTGCTTGCAAATCTGCCAAGCGAAGTCGTGGTAGCACCTGGGGATGATCAGCTCACTGTCGCCCACCCATGGCTACAGGGTAGGTTTACATGAACGAACCCCAATTTTGTCTACCATGCGATGTAAGAACACTTGGGCATGATGTCTCTAGTTAAAGAGTGAAGACCGAAGAGACAAGCTGGAAACTAAACTGCAAACTTGGAGCTGCGGGGGTTAATGTCGGGTAAGGAAACAGGCATATGAGCAACAGATCCGAGTGGGAGAGTGAAAGAACTCGTCTCGAGCACTGTCCTGGGTACTAGTAGACCATGGAACTATGCCCTGACCCCAAGGTGTGTGAAGTTTCTTTGTTGATACGGATTGGCCGAAGCCTGGGATTTGAGAGCCTCTATGTGTTACCGAGACAGAAGGTGAGGGAGGACGAGGTAGACGAGAGTTCCAATCAATGTGTTTCCCTGGGACTCCAACAAGGATGACAGCAGAGACGAGTTGAGCTCACAGCACACAGCGCACAAAGGACACAGATGGGATGGATATTCGCAATCTCAATAATGAGTTGCCCAGAGTATTAGTTTACACTGCCATGTAAGTTGATGCCCCACAACACACATGATGGGTACCATGAACTCAATACAAACCAACTCCTTACACCCAAGAGTTAGACTTCTTGATACGACAGCGATAAAGCCTGCAACGCGACCTGTCGTATACATAAAGCCTGCTGACTCAACAAATGCAATCTGGTGGTGGTAGAGTTGTCTGGCGCAGTGCATTCGAGTTGTTCTCATAGCTTGGAGTGAGCAACTGCCTCGACAAAGGGAGCATAGATAGAATGAGTCCGCAATGTAAAAGTGGCTATGCCTGGTTTCTGATCGAGGGTCGCCCGTCCTGGTTTCACAGGCGGAGATCGAGACAACCTGGACTTGTCCTAGTCTGCAGACGATGGCCGTCTCATCAACATCTCCCAATGACTGGTTCTGAGAAGGGGGCCCCGGGTGTGGTGCTCGTAGAGATAGAACTGCGCGTTGACTAGAAACAACCATCGGTTCATGACTCCATGCCCGAAAGGTGTCCCTGGATTACGGCGGCAACTATACGTATTACGCCTGGAGGGTTGACGACAGTGATGTGCGCCTGTACCGTGGATAGGATGATACTGAAACCACTGTAAGCACTCAGACGATTCCACTGTGCCTCGAATGGCGTGCCAATCAGAGAGACAAGATCGCGGAAGGAACAGGTTGATATATCCATTTGGTAATCCAGGGCGAGTTCGTTACCACTCTTGAGGGCAGGGGTCGACAAGGCTTGTATCAACATTCTCATGGGGGCTCATAGGAACGCCGTCGCATAGTCTTATTGGAATTGCCGTGGCTGAGATCTCACCCCGAATGCTGAACCTACCATGTGATACGGATGGCGGAGATGGCCCGTGAAGAACGTAGAGCAAGAACTGAGTCATAGTCTTTGCTTTTGGTCCCTGGTCTATATGGCCGATACCCATGATCATCACCAGTTGCCAGTGGCCACCACAAGAACGTGTTTGGTGGACAGGGGACCATGGCGATCTAAACGGCGATCAGATGCTATGTGAATCTGAGCCAAGAGATGTGTAACCGCAAAGCCCTTGAAATCTGACCGACCCTAGTTATGGTCCGAGTTGTGGTTCAAATCGTGTCGCCACTCTGTCGCTTGATCAGTTGACCTGCGAACCATGCCCCTCGGCAGTTGAAGCTGTCAAGAACCGGTAGATTACGTTGCAGGCTGCACTTGCTTGGCCCGTCTGCTAAAGGAGGGTGACACTGCATGTGCACGCAGGGAGACATGCTGGGGTTGTCATGTGGATTCCCTGGCGATGTGTGTTTCACCTGGTGCCTTACAAATCCCCAAACAAGCTGACAGCGGCACAGCATGCCAGAAATCTTGGGGGTTTTTGTTGTCTTTTGGGACCAATCGCTGGGACTGCCGGGCTTGGTGGAGTTTTGGCGGGCGTCGGCACCAGTAGGCAAACTCTTTTGGAGGCCGTTCTGAAGGTTGTCGCCTTGAAACTGTACCTGATTCCTGTACGGATCAACCTTGCCGATGAATGTGACTGAATGATTGTTGTGAAACAGGCTTGGTGGTGGTGACAATAGTTATCGGCCTCTGATCAATTGGCGTAAACTGGCTTGAAACTAGGGGAACTTTCCCACTGAGTGTCCGTGAGCAAAGTGATGACGAATATAGTCTACCCGAAACAGATCTCGATGTGCCGTTTGTGCCGAGTTGAGCTGTTGGTATTTGTAGTTAGGATGGGGTTGAATGCCAAAGAGGATAAGCGGATGTTTCAGAGGGGGAGTTGTAAAGTCGAGACAACCTGAGATGAATTTAGTACGATCCGAATAGAGTAAAGTGTCACGTGCGTCCAGACGTCGAGACTCTTTCGATGATACTGGTGGCAGGTAAGAGTGACTCTGTGTCTTTCCTTCCTTTTTGCAAAGAAGTCGGCTATGCGCATGTGA
This sequence comes from Fusarium robinianum, assembly GCA_013623725.1. Taxonomy (NCBI): domain Eukaryota; kingdom Fungi; phylum Ascomycota; class Sordariomycetes; order Hypocreales; family Nectriaceae; genus Fusarium; species Fusarium robinianum. Next base: position 648 of record JABFFI010000950.1, on the reverse strand, counting down.
TGACCGTGCTCCGTTTCTATCATTACATCATCGTATAAGCCTCCGCAGCAATTTCCGGTAGCCGGTAGCCGGTTGAAAGCAATGTACGCAGTAGGTAGTACGACGTAACAGGCGAAGGAGGAGAAACGGACGCACGTACGGAATTGCTATAATTACAAACTTGTGCGTTGACGGGTGGCATTCATCCAACCTGCGATTGACGATGACATACAGTCTGTGCTCCCTTTCTTGAGTACCTGCCTCTGTAGGTGTACCTGCCCGAGCAGTGGCCCTAAAAATGTTGAAACTTTCATCAACTGGCCAATCCCAACGGTGCTGACAAGGGAAAGAGGGGTGGGTAGATAGATCCCCTATTGTCAGGTACTATCGGTCGGGACTTACTTGAAGTGAACCGAATGAATGTCAAAAGTCAAGTCGAGGCCTAATGGGACGGGATCCGAGCCTTTTTCCAATAGATCAATAGATTTATTTGAGAGAGGGAAATTCGTATCCTTAACCCTAGGACGGTATGAGCCTCGACAATAATGAATGTTTCGGGTTTCGAGTTGATTTCTGCCCACATTCCATCCAGATGGCGAGGCCCCTCAGCCACACATCCATTTCCTCCCGATGTTCTTCTTTGGCGCCCGCCCCCGCTGTGGTGGTGGT